>LGRX02033197.1:0-13651 GCA_001247695.2 Cymbomonas tetramitiformis | reverse complement strand
TGATGCATGCATGCGCGTGCGTGTTTGGCACGCGGTTGATTGATGCATGCATGCGCGTGCGTGTTTGGCACGCGATTGGTTGATGCATGCATGCGCGTGCGTGTTTGGCACGGGGTTGGTTGATGCATGCATGCGCGTGCGTGTTTGGCACGGGGTTGGTTGATGCATGCATGCGCGTGCGTGTTTGGCACGGGGTTGGTTGATGCATGCATGCGCGTGCGTGTTTGGCACGGGGTTGGTTGATGCATGCATGCGCGTGCGTGTTTGGCACGCGGTTGGTTGATGCATGCATGCGCGTGCGTGTTTGGCACGGGGTTGGTTGATGCATGCATGCGCGTGCGTGTTTGGCACGCGGTTGGTTGATGCATGCATGCGCGTGCGTGTTTGGCACGGGGTTGGTTGATGCATGCATGCGCGTGCGTGTTTGGCACGGGGTTGGTTGATGCATGCATGCGCGTGCGTGTTTGGCACGGGGTTGGTTGATGCATGCATGCGCGTGCGTGTTTGGCACGCGGTTGGTTGATGCATGCATGCGCGTGCGTGTTTGGCACGGGGTTGGTTGATGCATGCATGCGCGTGCGTGTTTGGCACGCGGTTGGTTGATGCATGCATGCGCGTGCGTGTTTGGCACGGGGTTGGTTGATGCATGCATGCGCATGCGTGTTTGGCACGCGGTTGGTTGATGCATGCATGCGCGTGCGTGTTTGGCACGGGGTTGGTTGATGCATGCATGCGCGTGCGTGTTTGGCACGGGGTTGGTTGATGCATGCATGCGCGTGCGTGTTTGGCACGGGGTTATTAGTTGATGCATGCATGCGCGTGCGTGTTTGGCACGCGGTTGGTTGATGCATGCATGCGCGTGCGTGTTTGGCACGGGGTTGGTTGATGCATGCATGCGCGTGCGTGTTTGGCACGCGGTTGATTGATGCATGCATGCGCGTGCGTGTTTGGCACGCGATTGGTTGATGCATGCATGCGCGTGCGTGTTTGGCACGGGGTTGGTTGATGCATGCATGCGCGTGCGTGTTTGGCACGGGGTTGGTTGATGCATGCATGCGCGTGCGTGTTTGGCACGGGGTTGGTTGATGCATGCATGCGCGTGCGTGTTTGGCACGGGGTTGGTTGATGCATGCATGCGCGTGCGTGTTTGGCACGGGGTTGGTTGATGCATGCATGCGCGTGCGTGTTTGGCACGGGGTTGGTTGATGCATGCATGCGCGTGCGTGTTTGGCACGGGGTTGATGCATGCATGCGCGTGCGTGTTTGGCACGGGGTTGGTTGATGCATGCATGCGCGTGCGTGTTTGGCACGGGGTTGGTTGATGCATGCATGCGCGTGCGTGTTTGGCACGCGGTTGGTTGATGCATGCAGTAGGCTCTAATACATCTGACTGATCGAGTGGCAGGTCATTATAGTAATGCATATTGTTGTGATAAGTTGGTGATACAAGAATACGTCTGTCTAAAGCATTGTTCTGTTTCATCAATCGAAGTAGGTGTGTAAGACTACATGATTTTCCCGTGCCACGCTTTGCACACGCTAATATGACCCCGTGCAATTGAATAAAATCATCGGGTGTGTCAATTGGAAACGCTGAACTCTTTGGCACTTGAATATCATATGATTTATCTTTCAGTCTTTGAAACTGCATATACTATAACGATAGAAATAGACTGTTGTACGCTTTGTCGTAATGAGGATGTAATTCTGCATCTTTCTTACGAGGTGGAGGTGAAAAGGAACAATCTTCGATTGTCCCCGGGTCCGATGCAACTCGGCTTTGCTTACGCCGTGTGGACTTCCTAACAATGACCTCTGGTTCTTCTTCTGATTCAGAACTATCAGATTGAACTATTACTACCTGCTTCTTGGGTTTCTTTTTAGGTGCCTTAGGTTTTTTAACAACGACGTGTTCAACCTCAGGTTCAGGGTCCGATTCTGGCTGCGGTTCCGGTTTAATCGTAGTTGTAGCTTTCTTAATGGTTTCCTGAGCTGCCACAACTTTCTCATTTTCCTTAAGTTGTTCCGCCATTTTCAAATCAGATTTGACTTTTGCCTTCGCCCGACGTGTCTCTAAAGCTTTCTCTCTCATTTTGGCGAGACGTTCCAACGTTTCACTATCGGTAATCTTCTGCCCTTTGACTGGCATTGGGTCACTATAAGATACCTTAAGAAAATAAATGTCTTGATGTGACTTAGTGTTCTAAAGTAAGGATATGATATACTAATATTAATCCTCAGTTTGGAACTTTTATATGAGATATACTATATGACTAAGGAGACTTGGATTGCAAAATTGAAGCAATGTGCTCAGGAGTATAGAGAAGAACATGGAATTAAAAAGAGGCCCGGTAAGATGACACAAGCTGAAAGACTGAAAAGCTTACGAGGCCGACCAGTGGCCAAAAAGACAAAGAAATCTGCCAATAGAACAGCTTTAGACCATGGAACTCCAACCGGACAACCACTCTACCAACAGCCTATTAAAGACCCTGCTCTTCCATCGAAGGCACCTCGTAGGATAGCTCCTATCATGGTAGCTCCTTTGGACCAAACAAGCACTGGCACAATAACAGGTGACCCAGTATTTCAACGACCTAATGCAGAATATACGGGTGTAAAGACATTCCGTGACTCCATAGCTAATATTGAGAAACGCGAAAGAATGAAAAAGCAGATTAGAAAACGCCGAGCAGCGGACGTCACAAAAATATAATTTGTATAGTATAGGAAGATGCCCCCCAAATCAAGAAAAAGAAATCCGGAGGCTCGCCATAAGCTTACAGCCGACGATTGGGAAAATTTACAAAGTAGAAACCTAACCGGTGATGATAGAGCCAAAGCTAATGCTTACTGTCGTCCGTCAACCAGTTCTTTTAATAATTCTGTTGATGCCGATAAAGATGAGAAACAAATACATAGTCCGGTTTCGCGTAACAGATCTGACAACAGCAGTAAACCTTTCAAAACTATGGTTACAGTCAAGAGTAAACCAATCATGAAACCTAACGATGTTGACAAGTATACACAAAGGGACACCTCTAATTTGCTGAATGCCTTAAGTCAAGACGCCGTAAAATTTCCAAGAACCGCCCTGAACAAAGTCTTTGGTGCTAATATCACGTCTAGGGACAATCCTACACAAACAAGGTATGCACGGGCATCAGATGTCTCTTATGCTTATAGTTATGGTGACCGAGGTCGGTTGAAAAGTATTATGAAAGGACTTCCGGGTTATTACGTAGACCGAAGTTTGTCGGGTAGAAACTCTACAACGTTGGTCAATCCTAAAAGCCAAGACGTTATTATTGCATATCGAGGCTCTGATGCAGAATTTGGAAGTCTGAACACTCTTGCCCAGGACATCTCACGTGGACAAAATGTAGAAGATTGGTATGTAAATCCTTTGACATTGATGAAACAACAACGTAGTACATCAAGATATCAAGAAGCACAACAACGATTTGACGATGTCAAAAGTAAATACGGTGGGTATAAGTTATCTGTGACTGGTCACTCTAATGGAGGTGGTCAAAGCAATTATATAGCCGAAGTTAACAACGTAGAAGGGCATCATTTCAACCCAGGAATCAATCCTATGCAAGAACCGATGAACACTCCTACGGAAAAGCAGGTGTTGTACTCAACAGAAGGCGATTTAGTGTCATTACCAGCCCGGTTGAAACCACATGCTAAAAGCAATTACGATATCGTGCACGTCAATCCAAAGGTAGGTACGGAAAACGATTTGACAAAATTACATAGCGTGGAACAGATGTACTCAGATGCACCGGAGTCTACGCGGGTTAGTACAGCGAGGTCTCGTTACGGCTTTGCCAACGCCATGACAGGTTCGGCTGTGGGAGGGTACCTTGGATATTACACACCGACTGACACCAACGACGAACGTATCTTTAGGACCACTCAAGGTTTATTAGAACCAATCTTACTATCAGAAACTCCCAATGTGAATTTCACAGATTTCATGAATATAATGGGTGTTACGGAAAGCTTAGGTGAGAAGAATTACATACGTGGAAAATTGGGATTGAATCCTATAGAACAGAAACCATTAACGGAAGTGCCAGTATATGACCCAATCACAGAGATGATACGCCAAGCCACTGGTCGTGCTGACCAAGACAAGGAGTTGTTCCAAAATGAGATTTAATATAGAGTAATATAAGCTTACTTAGGAACAACGGCAAAATCAAAAGTTCCGAAACGAGGATTATATATAGTATATTATAACCTTTGTTTGGAACATTGATAAATTTGATTTATATAATAATAATGAGCAACATTCAAAGAACGTTGCCTTTGGACCGTCAAGAATTGATACGCTTAGCCAAACTTCGATACCCAGACCTTAAAGAAACACATATGGAACTCCTCGTTGATGATTATATCAAACGTCCAGACTATTACGATGATTTGTACAACGGCAATATTGAGGAACCGAAACCTTTAGACAGAGATACCGTTGATTCCATCGGCAAAAATGTGCACATTGTTGCTGGAAAAGATAATTGTTATATTAATAACGATGAGCGTGATTAGTACGAGAACTTTGTTCTTGTCTTCGGAAGACAATAGTAATGGAGATGCACGAGTTCTACAGATGAACGTACCAACTCAGTTGACAAATTATCGAGTGGAATCGAAATTGAGATTAACATTGAATACTTTTTCTTGTGCAAAGACATGGTACAGTATTAATGAAACCAATGGCATCTTCTATGTGGGTCATACGGTAAATAATACTTTAACGGAAGTGAAAATACCTTATGCAAATTATACAGAGCTGGACCAATTCACATCTAAACTGGCCACCGCAATAAGAACTGCTATCGGTGGCACGATCTTACAAACAGTTACCATAACTTATGATAAGGACAACGGCGGGGCCTTAAATTATGAGAACAAATTTCGTATAGAATTAAGACCACCACAGCCCGATGTAAAGTTTGTAGCTTTTAGTGTCAGCGGCGATTTTCAAGCTATACCTGGGGCTCCTTTAGACGCCGCCTTAAATACCTCAGTTTCCAGAGCAGGCAAATACAACGATTCCGACCAAGTACTCGGTGGTCGTGTTAACCGCAGTACGGCAGGTATGAGTACAGTGTCTCAGCTCTTAGACTTGTTTCAAACAAGTTATGTTGTAGCGTACAGCTTATGTGAATCGATATACCCTTGCAACATTCAGACCAATGATGCTCTATACCTTCGTATTACATCGCTACCGACACACAACATTGAATCAACGAACCTATCCACATTTACGAACAGCAATGAAATGATTAGCAGCGATATATTTGCAAAGATCTTGTTACCCAGCGATACAACAACAGACTTCATAAGATATATAGACCCGAACCAAAACTTTGTCATCGAAGTTTCAGGGTCACAATTCACTTCCTTTAGAATCACCTTGACTGACAGTAAAGCCCGACTGATACCATTAGCGTCCCCTACTTCAGCTAGCGACGGCAGCGTAAATTATTCTATAAGTATCAAGGTCGAAGAATTAGCACCTGTTGGTCTCTCAGATATTTTATAATCTTTATAATATATATACAAGAATGAGCCTTCCGATGAGCCTGGCGTACGGGCTGTCAAAAATGAACTCATATTCAACTAATTACTTCAGATTAGAAACCACTAATCTTACTAAAGCATCGAGGTATTCAACTATAACTTTGAATCTGCCTGTCAATTCCATCGTTAATATGAAAAGTCTCAGTATGCATTGCAAAGGTTCGTGCAAAACTCCTATAGCATATACGGACACTACAGATAAAAATTTAATTGTTACGCTTCCCAACGGACTTGAAAAGCTCATCTCTCGCTGTGAGGTCTTCGCAGGAGGGCAGCAGTTGACCACTGGTTTTCAAAGTTACAGCACGGTAGCAACCGTTCTCGACACCATCAAAACAACACTCAGTAAAGAAATGACTTATCAACGTGTTCTCAAAAATCAAGAAATCAATGTTGCTGCCAATTTCTATGCCGCACCACGTCCATACATCTTGAATACCTGGCTCAGCATATTAGGAGAAGCCGAGCCCAGTTATATCGATACAAGTCTTCTTCCTCCAGTTCAAATCAGATTGTATTTGCATGGGCCTGAGGTGTTAGGAGCGTTTGTCCAAGGTAGTCCACCTGAAGACGCCCTCACGGAAAAAGCCCAACAAACTTTAATATCACAAGGGGACTTTTTATTAGACGACCTTTACTTTACCGTAGAAACAATCACTTTCAGTTCAGGTGTCTACGATGCCGCCGTAGAATCAAAATTGCGTGACGGTTTTTTGGAAATTCCGTATAAGAACTACTTTTCGTTTTTTGAAGGGGCCTCTACGATGGACAAAAGTACGCGATTCTCTTTGAGTTCACAGTGTATTGATAACATATATGTTGTTCAACGTCCAGGGGATTATCGGGATAAACCTTTAGGACTTATCAAATTGGAAAACACCTGTGGTACAGCTTACCTCCCGTCTTACTTTAGATTTTCAGCTGGTCATTTAGGTGCTCTACAATTTAACTTGAATAACCTGTTCGTTCCTAACTATAGAGTCGACCCTCTTGCAGCCTTCAATCTGCTCACTATCGGTAAAGCTGACAACTATGGTACGCTATCGGGTTGTAAGATTAACAGTTATGAAGATTGGCTCAACAATCAGTTCATTCCTATGGTACGTTTAAATCTTCCCTCAGAAATGGGCGTCAGAAGCCTAACAGGATTGGATTCACGGGGTTTGAACAGTTCCTTCTATTTCCAAACTCATGTAGCACAACCATCTGACGCTTTACAAACGGTAGATTTGACAAGCAGTAACGAGGTAATGATTATTTGCGAAACGACAGCCGTTCTTCGTATTGGTCAAAACCGTGTAATCGAAACTGTATTTTAAACATGGTGCTATTGTGCCAAACCGGGGATTAATACTAGAGTATTATATCCTTACTTTGGAACGTTTTATGTCTGAGATAGGCCGCTGTTGCCGCTTAAATTTGTAGGTAATAGTATACATCAATGGCACAACAACCAGGATTGGTTGGATACAATATGATTAAAAACGTAGGCCCCAATGTGGATAAGCAGATTCACACCGCGACGATGTTTCAAATGTCAGGTTATAGACCTGTTTTGATGCAACAACTCCCGTGTAAAACAATCAATGACATCACATATCCACCATTCAGGATAAGCAATGTTAATCCTCTGGCTGGATACAAATCTTATACTTTAGGGCACAATCAAAAAGTGTCCAAAGAAATGGAAATGTTCCATTTCCCGATGGAACATCCATTGAATAGTCGATTGTTGCAACCTGTACCTCTGTTTTTTTCATAATCTATTGTATATATAATAATGAGCTCATTTGGTAATGAACTAAATGCAACAAAAGTTACGGCAACCGATTTCTATGGTAAAGGGATGACAATCGGTCGTGATGGTAGAAATGGTAATGTACCGGAAGCAAGAACTCAAATTAATTTGTTAGGAACTGAAGCTATATTTAATTTTGATGCAAGCCAAAGCGGGGACCCCGGTATTGCAGATTTCAACATGGCGGGAAAGCTAAGCAAATTTAGAATTGCAAATCTCCCGGTTGTAACGGGAGCGACAAATACACCACCAAACGACGATATAGTTCCGGTTAATGGATTTTACGTATACACTTCCAACCCTATAAGTAATTCTGGACAAATATTCATGAAACTTCTTTCAATACCTCCACCGTAAATTATTAAATCGTTTATAGTATATAATGTCAGCTTTCGGTTCAAATCTAATAGTTGAAAAAATTAACGGCAAAGACTATGTAGCAGCCCCAGGGACAACCGATACACTAACGTGCGATACAGTTGTGTGCCAAACTATAGGCAGCGTAGACTCGCCGTTAGAGACGATGCATATCGGTTCGGACATACGCTATCAGAACGATATCAAATTCATAGATACTCAAGACCCATTGAATGAACGAGAACAAATGTCCTTGTTGACAGATGGGTCGCTAAAAGTACACACATCAATCAAATTCAACGACTTCGTGTTGAACAACCCGGTTTCCAAATCACGATTTTCAGCAGGTCTCGATGACCTCGATGCTTCTTTCGAGATTAAAAGCTTAGACCCTGTTGAACAAACACGAGTCTCAATTGGGGAAACCGGTATTAATGAAATTACATGTATGCAAACGACAATCAATATAGAGCCATTCGGCAGTGGTCTATTAATCAACGACGGTCCACTCGTGCTCAACAGCGGTGATATCACATTGACTGCAGGCAAATATCGCGGAGATGGAAGCCTTTTGACAAACTTACCTTCTGGTGCAAATCAGAATCTACAATCGGTCACTGACCAAGGTAGCACGACGACAAATAGTATCAGTGCATCTGCATTTGTCGGTGATGGTTCAGGATTGACAAACTTACCGGCACAACCTGATACATCTACACTTCAAGATGTGACCACCCGAGGGGCTGCAAGCAGTGTCGCCGATGTTTCATATACAGGTACAGGTACCATGATTGTCAATCAAGAGAAACTTAGTGGGAATAATCTTAGAATTGAAAGTGGCTCTGGTGGATTTGGGAAAGTTAGCATCGGTGAGCAGACTCAAGGGTTTACCAATGCCGACCACATTGGAGACCGTTCTATCGCTATAGGTCGCAATGCACTATCTATTAATAATACAACCAGTAATGATACGATTGCTATTGGTTCTGGTGCTTGTAATAATAACTGCGGTGATTATGTCGTGTCTATTGGGGACGACTGTGGGCAGAACAATTGCAAAGATGCAGCAGTGAATATCGGAAAATATGCAGGTGAATTTACGGCCGGTGAGTCAAGTGTGAACATTGGTGCGTTGGCTGGACAAAATTCTGCTCAGAGTGCCGTAAACACCGATAACACAATCGTTTTAAACGCGAGCGGGGTTGAACTGAATGCCGTGTCGCAAGTAGTTGTTATATCAGGCCTATAAGATTGTCTCCCGACCCAGCAAGCGAGTCACAAATGTTGCATTATGACACAGCATCCAATGAGGTCCGATATGGTCCTGTTTCTGGTGGCGGCGGTGTTCCAAGTTTATCACAGGTCCTTGCTGTCGGAAATACCGGTGGTTCAATCAACCTCACTTCAGATTTGGATACGACGGCCATAAGAATCACGAACAGCATTGATTGGGCTTACACAACACCAGACACATCTTCAATAACGACTGATGGTATTCCATTAACCCAACTCACAAGTGCTTATAGGAAGACTACATCACCAAACACATTCACAGGCCAAGTGTATACGATGGTAAACACAACAGCTTCTACAATAACATCAGGAACTGTTCTTTCTTTTGACGATGTAAGCACTAACATCAATGGTATTAAACCCTATGCAGCAACAAACACAGCTACTAATACCAATGTCGGTGTTATAGGTGTATGTGTCCAAGATAGTCTTGCAGGTAATTCTTGTTTTGTACTTATTAGCGGTTTCTGTTCTGTTAACTGTATTGATGGTTCGTACACCAAGGGCCAGCTTTTAGGAGCTCAAGCAAACGGTGTTGTAAATTCAGCAGCAGTTGCGGCGACTAATGGTGTAATCGGGTGCTGTATGGAAACCGTAACTCATGCATCGCCAAATGCAGTTATATCTTATTTACAACCGTCATTTAAATTGTAAATATATTGTAAATGCCTGTAAAGCGAAATAATCCTAATTTACCAAGTTGTGAAACCGTCGTTCAAGATGGTGTCGGTATGAGGATAAAAGGTATTGTAAATGGTAGACTCGCAAACACTCGATGCAAGGTAAGAAACATTGCTAACGCCCAAGGAAACGTAGTTAGATATAGTAAACAGAACTTACCAAAAACAAAAGCAAAAACAACCAATAATGATAAAAAGGTATCAGTATCTTTGGAAAATGGTAGTCAAAATCACATTTCTTTGATTTATGATACGGGTGCTGGGGGGAGTTTAATGAGCACGAACGATGCAAAACGTCTAGGGATAATTAATCCCGATGGTACCTCGCGATTCTTTAATGGAGTGTCATCAGCTGTAGGTGTTGGAGGAGGGGTGCCAACTAGAAGATTTCAAAACGTTCCATTAATTTTAGATGCAACAGGCGAAGTAGCATATGGAAGTGTAGATGTGTTTGATAACGCCCCGCCATTGCTAGGCATTAATCATATAAAACAGCTAAAGCGATACCGTATAAAATTTAAATAGGTATATATGATATATGTCAAGTTTTGGACAAAGTTTAGTTTGTAAGAATTTAACATGTGATACGATTAATGGTCAAACATACAATCCTGTACAAAGTTCAAAATGGACCGAAACAAATAATGTTTTGGAACCGGCAACCGCTGGAGCAAGTGTAAAAATTTCCGGTTTAGAAGTAGATGGAAATGCAAGAATCAATGGTGGAATTGTCAACGTTGTACAATTAGGTTCCAAGACAAATTTAGAATTACAAGGGACAAAAGCTGCTGATTCAACATTTATAGATTTGAATACATCACTGGTTGAATTATCAGAAGTTAATTCAGTGTATGCTTTGGAGTTTCGTAAACGACCTGTTATACCATCAAATGAATTTTTTAGAATTAACATGTTAGGTGACATTATAGGAGCTCAAAACGTCGACTTAGAAAAATTGACATTGCCGGTACAGTTGTCTTACAAAGGTTGTGAAGTCATTACAGCTTTGACAAGTGGAGCTCCAGGTAATAGAATTGTGCAAATTCCCGCAGGAAAATTCATTTGTTTCTTCGATTTGACATTTACTTCATCAGATATAGCTACTGGTGGAAAGATTCTGGACATAACATTTGATACATCAAACTTACCAATCACAGCTCCAGAAATCACAGGTAGAAAATATATAGTTTCTGTTACTCGGCCGCAAACGGAATATAACGAAAGTGATTCCAGGCTTGACGTATTAAACCAATTTACGTATATAACTAAACCAGGTAACCAGTTTGCTTTACAATTAGTAGGTGACGCAGATATAGTAGGTATGAAAGCAAGCTTCATTGTGAAATTCATAGAAATGCAGCAGTAGCGAAACAATCGAAGATAAGCAACACCGATGTGCCAAACCGAGGATTAATATTAGAGTATTATATCCTTACTTTGGAACACATAAGGTACAAATCGGCATCACGGGCAACACGGGTAAAAGGTGGGGAAATAGGTCATATTCTCGTTATCTTATATATAGTCTATAATATGACCTAATGTGCCACCTTTTGATTTCGCGGTGATTCATTGCCCATCGCGTATAACTTGTCGCAGATTTCCAGAAATGTACAAATGTTCCAAACTGGGGATTAATACTATAGTAATATATCCTCACATCGGAACACACGACACATAAGAGCGAGTTGTCGCAGATTTCCAGAAAACACAATTTCAGATATTGTCGCAGAATTCCAGAAAATTCTAATGTGCCAAATTGGGGATTAATACTATAGTAATATATCCTCACATCGGAACACACACAACAATCAATCCATTGATATATGGTTGCGAGCTGGGAAGCGAGCAATGCAAGGCGGGCATGGGTGGTAGGTAAGGCGGTAATAGCAAAGATTGTAGCCAGTCGCTGTGTCGACTTACGCAATTCTGCCGTAGATAACCGTAGGTACTCACTACATAAGAGGCGTTCCGAAATACTGGGAAATCCTGGCAAATACATAAGGTACTTAAGAGATACAAGTGTAAATAATAAGGATACTCCCCCACTACACGCCTCTTATGTAGTCGTGTTTGGCACGGGGTTGGTTGATGCATGCATGCGCGTGCGTGTTTGGCACGGGGTTGGTTGATGCATGCATGCGCGTGCGTGTTTGGCACGCGGTTGGTTGATGCATGCATGCGCGTGCGTGTTTGGCACGGGGTTGGTTGATGCATGCATGCGCGTGCGTGTTTGGCACGCGGTTGGTTGATGCATGCATGCGCGTGCGTGTTTGGCACGGGGTTGGTTGATGCATGCATGCGCATGCGTGTTTGGCACGCGGTTGGTTGATGCATGCATGCGCGTGCGTGTTTGGCACGGGGTTGGTTGATGCATGCATGCGCGTGCGTGTTTGGCACGGGGTTGGTTGATGCATGCATGCGCGTGCGTGTTTGGCACGGGGTTGGTTGATGCATGCATGCGCGTGCGTGTTTGGCACGGGGTTGGTTGATGCATGCATGCGCGTGCGTGTTTGGCACGCGGTTGGTTGATGCATGCATGCGCGTGCGTGTTTGGCACGGGGTTAGGCCTCAACAGTCTCAAGTCATTCTCATACTATTTCTCACTCTCCATTCGTCCGGAATCACGAATCAACATCACTCATTCATCGTCATCTACCAGTCTGTGGTATGACTTTATGGCACGTTGTCACTCTATCATATATCACCGTGCTACTTATCCTTGTATACTATTTGCATTCACTTACCGCTATGTTAAACTAATCATACCAGAAAGTAAGAGACCTGCACGTCTGAATGCGAGCACTAAATTCACTTTTGTATACCAATTTATTCCATATACGTTGCTATCTTACCCTACACCCACACACTAAAGCCGCGCTCTATGTAGGGCATTAGAGTGGTGACCGGAAGAGTTTGCCTTCACTACATATGGCTCAGTCACACTGAGCCATAGACTAACAGAGTGCGCATACAGGGCAAGGGAGTTGAAGAAAAAACAAAATGCACATTGACTAGGCTAACCTTTTCTTCGCTGGACGTTCGATATTGTGAAGCAGTTACCTCCCTTCGATATGGGTTGTAAGAATAAACTTGATTTCTTTTAACAGGCAGTGTGGAACTTTTTTTGCTATCCTGCTAACAAAAGTAACAACTTTCCAATAATTTCAGGTGCCAAAATAGTTGCAAAAACTATTTCCTACAACTGGTGGCATGCTTTGGAGCGTAAGCTCTTGTGGTAGTACACGTGTTCATCACTCATCAAGTGCTCGATATAGTCTACGATACCTTTCTCCCAGTAATGCCCCGGGCTGTAGTTTGCGAAACCAAAGGTTGTCAAACAGTGGCACTCTCGGAGAGCATAATCAATCGCAAACCAACCTGTAGAAGGATCGCCTGCAATGCCAGTTCTTACTCGTCTGTCCCAACCCGGATCGATGCAGGTTCCAACACACTTTTCACAGTGCCACCCTAAACTTCCAGTTCTAGAGTTATTTTGGCATCTACTAAACGCCAATTCGGCTGCCGCAAGGCAGGCGTCCGTATCTTTATTTCCATCCCAACGTGATGGGCGAGGATCGAAGCGTTCCTTAGCTTCCCTCGTCGCGCAGTTACTGTCAAGGATAATGACAGTGATATCTATATACCCCTGAGAAATGGCGGAAGTAGCTTCAGAACTGTATGTCCCAGCACTCCCACCTTGAGGGTGTAATATTGGTGGCCAACCGCTCACAACATGTGTCGTTTTGGAACCTACATCACGTTCGAATCCTTTGACTGTTGGAAAGTTGACGCGATATACTTTGTCGTGTGAGTCTATATGCTCTCCATACGAGCGATCTCGCAGAACAGCACCGTTGGATACAATAGCACAACTCGGAAGCTTTCCATGCTCATGGACTTGCTGCTCATGTTCCAGTTCCTC
>LGRX02033196.1:0-71903 GCA_001247695.2 Cymbomonas tetramitiformis | reverse complement strand
ATCTCGAGGCTTCGGGGAACCAAGCGCGCCCGCAAGATCCCGAGGCTTCGGGGAACCAAGCGCGCCCGCAAGATCTTGAGGGGATGTATCTGTTGTTCCTGGCCGGCGCCGCTTTTGTCTAGCGCTGGATATGTTTTGGACAGAATTTTGGCATGCGCTATATGGCACGCTCGCCACGTGCAGCGCTAGGACATTTGCTATCTATGACACCGCCGTGTCGCTATGCCGCTGAACTCGTGGCCACACTCCCGGACAGCACCAAGGCATCGCCACGTCAGTGCGCTGTTATGAATGGGTGGGTGGCCACATCGCTGGCACAAACGTGTCGGCGTGCAACCACATGCTGCTGGACACGGCTGCGACTGGCGGCCTGTCCATGGCTACGGGTTCGGCACTGGGTGTGGCCCTGAGGAAACATGTGGCGAGGGGGGTGGGTGGTGACGCTTTGGGTTGCGGATGCAGCGGACACCCTGACCCTTAACTCCCCCCAGCGGGTGCTTCGCCCCAACCACCTCGCCCCCCCAAATGGGCGATCCTGGCCCACCCTGCAGATGCTTGTGATGCTGGATTGCTGAGATCTGAGGGGGAAGCACATGAGTGCAATGAGTGGAAAGTCGCCGAGTTTTTGGAATGTTCGATTTTGGAAAACTCACCGTGCTCGGATGTATATTCTGCGGGCATATCTAGACTCTGGCTGGTTCGATGCCTGCTCAGTCACCTTAGCATAAGATATCCGCCCAGCCCTTCAGCTCCCACATAATCGCAGTGCTCGCCTCTTTCGTCTGAGCCCCTGACCACACTCAACCACATGACGCGTGTCCTCCGCCTGCAAGCTCGGCCTCGCTCCCAGGGGTGTGGTTGGGGAGAGGGTCCGCAGCGGGAACCGGTGTCAACGCTTGCTGGCAACTCACAAGTGGCGTGCCATGACGTGTTCGCAGCACTGAAGGCGGTGAGACCCACGCTCCTCGTGCCCCGCAGCCCCGCGCCTAACCCCCATATTGCGGACGGGTGGGATACAAGGACTATTGTTCCACCGCACGATTGAATGAAGCGCGTTGTAAGAAATCTTCGCTCGACATTCGCTGTGGAGGGCTCGCTTGGAGGAATGATGACGCGGCGCGGCGCTCGGTGACAGGTGGTGGAGGCCGACTTTGCTTCAAAGGGGCGAATGGAGACCGCTGGTGTGGTATGTGTCCCTCTCCCGAATGCTCCCAGCAGGCCCCCCTCACCTCACATCAGTCCACACTTGAGGAGCGCTACCCGGCAACTGAGTGATCAACGGCTCCTGGGGGACAGCTGAGTGATCGACGGCGCCTGGGGGACGGGCGCAGGCGTCCCGGTATCGTCTGCCGCCGATCAAGAGCGAAATGCCGCGGAAAGAAAGGCGGCCCGGGAGCACCAGATCCTCGAACAGGTCCACCACGGTGGACGTGACTATGTCTGTGAAGCGGAGGGGCTCGATCGACATGAGCGTGGGCTCCAAGGGGTCGCCTCCTAAGTACGGTGGGATACCAAAAAATACTCGCACCTGCTTCACCGGCAGCCAGCAAGGTTCGCCCCTGAGCGGATCACCATCGAGCGCTGTCGGCTCTCCATCTGGATATGGGCTGGGGCTGAAACGAGTCAACAGCTTGCATAACTTAACGTCCTTCAGCGGCAACCTCAACTCGGTATGCCACTGCGCCCAATCTCTTCTTTACCCAGCCATGCCGTTCGGGGCGACTCCTGGGACCTCTCTGTGCACCTGCTGCCGCATATGCAAAGCTAGCACCACCCACGCTATTGTTTGTCCTTTGCTTTATGTACTGGCTTGCGCTTGGACAGTCTATTTTCATTCCGATCCTAGCTGATGATATCTATTTGGCTATTCTTGTGGGTCCGTGGAAATACTTGAGCTGATGCGGAGGGGAGGGGTCCGCGCTGACGAGGCGCTGCAGTCCGAGTCTGACTGGACGAGTTCCAGGTTCACCCTCCACGCGCCCCACCGCCTCTCTTTGCCTGCTCACTGAGCTGCTCTCCACCCTTGATTTTGCGAGCCAGCGCCATGTGGCATCAGGCTGGGCATCCTGCGGCCTCTGCGAGGGATGCCGCGCGCCTTATGCGCTGCTCTGCACTGCAGTGATGAGCTACGTATCTGAGCGTTTGTGCATGCGAGATTGAGATTGAGCTTCCTTGCTTTTCTGATCCACGAGGACGAGGGTTGGTTGATTTCGGCTGGCGTGCACGTTGTGTTGTGCATGTGACTGAGCTCCCTCGGTGACGATGCGTAAAGGGATCAAAGCAATTAGGAACAGACACAGCAATCCACATCCGAGGAAAATGGATTCCACGCTCTTAGAGGATCAAAGCCTGCAGCCTGCCAAACTGCTCGCGCGTGTGGCTTTTGACTTTTTTTTCTCTTCACTTTAGTGTTCAAGGGGTTTACTTCACTGAAGCTTGATTCACTTCTTTGATACGGGTGCATGTTGCATGGCATGTGTGATTGGATGCTGAGCAGGCCCGTGTTGCATGGCATGTGTGGGATTGGACGCTGAGCAGGCGCTATTGCATGGCATGTGTGCTTGGACACTGAGCAGGCCCGCGGCTGCATGGCATGTGTGGGAGTGGACACTGAGCAGGCCCCGTGTTGCATGGCATGTGGAGTGACACTGAGAAAGTCTGGCAAGGCCATGGCATGTGAGTGGACACTGGCTAGGTGCCTTTGTTGCATGGCATGTGTGACACACTTAGCAGTTCCGTGTTGCATGGCATGTGTGATTGGACACTGAGCAGGCCCGTGTTGCATGGCATGTGTGATTGGACACTGAGCAGGCCCGTGTTGCATGGCATGTGTGATTGGACACTGAGCAGGCCTCTGTTGCGATTTCCTTGTATGTGAATATGGTTTGCCTTTTGGCACTCCTCGTGTCTCAAAGTCTGCGCGTGTGCTTGTGTTTGCTATACAGCAATGCCAGGGCGGCACAGGGTAACAAAACAAATTGCGATGCACTTGCCAATTCGATGGACTTGCTTTGGAATGATTACGACGATGACGAGTAGCCTGAAATCATTGGAGAATTTTGATGGTGGAAAAGGATACGCTGCTCTGCATCCATACCATTTTGTTGGCGAAGAAAACGAACTCCGTGTATGCCAAGATGTGATAGTAGCATCGGAATCGCCTATTCGGTATCCAGTTGCAGTTTCGAGTGCAAGATTGTTTTCTATTTCTCCCCACTGTGTGCTAATTTTCGAATTTTTGAAGTGATAGAATATAAGTTTACCCGTTTCCAATTTCGCTTGAGTGAGAATGAGCGTTTCGGATATTTTTGACCCGCTTTGTTTCGCTCGGTCTTCAATGCTCTTTACGTAAAGGCTCGAGCAGGGCATAAGTACCGGAAATTTGTTATTTGCGGGTGAAGTAGGGAGTGAACTGTTTACTAATTACACGCTGGCTTACTACAAAGCGCCTGGCATGCACCAAGCAACAGAGGCATCTGATAGCAAATATGGACTGCGACTTACACGTACGTGACTTATAAGGCACACACATATACGCGACGCTTTACCCGCAGCACGGGCCGGGCATACAAGGCTGCAATGGCGATTTACGGGTATGAAGTTGTATGACACGGAGATTCATGAGGTATTCGCATTATAATGTACACAGCGTGAAATTGTGGTGACGAGGCGCTTTAAATATATAATGGCGCAATATGGTATACAATAGGTCTCTGACCGTATCTGAAATTCGTACCAAATAATACTTAATATCGATGCTAACACATATATAATATGCTGCACAGTCTCGGTAGTCGGATGAATATGTGCATGATATGTAACAAATATATCCTGAGCGGCACTTTGAAAGCCGCTAGTTAGCTTGCACACACAATGATACTGGCAATTTGTAAGTGGCGCGTGGTCGATATACCAGAGCATGGCGTTGACATAACTCTGATTCCGCACTTGGCGCCGTTTGTTCGGGCCATGCAATTGTCCTCATTGATACGACGCAATCATGGACAAATGTTGCCGACACACGTTTGCTTGGACCCTCGTGTGTCCCGTCACATGCTAATGGTGTTTCGACACTGTACGGAATTCATCGAAAGTACATTTATTGACGAGTTCATCTCGTGCAAATCATGGCAATGCCATCGCATCATGACTCTCTCACGAGCATCATCTTAAAAATGGAATCCGAGCTAGACCACCTCGCGATGAGTCACATCAAGAGCATTTAAGGCGGCCCATTACATACCGTCAGATGAGGCGGTCGACGGAAAGGAAGGGAACCATCACACATACAGGTATTGCCGAGGATAACTAGACTCGTGTTCTTATGGTTGTGCTCGCACGTGCATGTACACAGGTTGTTGCATTTCATGAATGAGACCCGGTTGTCATCACTTCCACAATTTCAGGACAACTTACAACGACTCGTCATGATTTGTTGACGGCATGTAATTGAGCATGTCGCTCACCCAACTTGCATGCTTATGTAGCGTCCGCTGATATGAGTGATAGCGTATTGTGGTGCAGGTACTTGGATGCCGGCGAGATTCAAGGCCTAAAAGTGTTGTTCACGGCAATGCATCATATCCAAAAGTATGCCTGCAGTAAACGTGGCCGCCAAAGCGTGTTCTTGAAGCGAGATTATCCTCGTCGAAGAGTGTGTTACATTTCATCTTGAACCGTGTCACCGTTGTGTGAAATGTCAAATTTTGAAAACCATGCAGTCCGATCCCATAATTTAGAAATATCCGGGGGGTTTTCACGAAAATAATCGGGTTATCCATGAAATGAAACAGAATTCGTATCACAAAAAAAAACCTGGGTTTTCGTCGCTAAAGGTTATTTTTTTGCAACCCAGGTTATAACCCCGAAACCCCGCCGCGCCGTATAACCGGTTAGAGGTTTTAAATAAAACCTAGCGTCCAAGGGAGTGGACTATGCAAGTGTCATCTGAAGATGGATGCTAGTTGTGCGCCTTGGTCCGATCACCAAAACACTTAGGAACTACTGTGGACATTAAATTGATTTTACAATTAACTATACATACGTGGTAAATATTTTGACGTGGCACCTACGTAGCATTTACATGGTCCCGAGTGGGGATGATGTGTTGTGATGTGAACCACCCATAACTATCATTTTGCTAATCGTACTTTATAGGTTGTATTTAAGTATGAGCGTAAGCAAATATCAAATATTGCAGTATGAGCGTAGGCAAAATATTTAATAGCAGTTTGAGCGTAGGCAAATGATTTTAATGCTAGTCTGCGCGTAGGCAAATGCTTTTAATGGCAGTATTTAGGGTGACGTGTACAGTGGATATGTCACTACCATGTATTATACACAATCTAAAAGCACCATCATAACGCATACAAATGTACGGATACGATGTCGCATATCAGAGGCATCCATGAGCACGCCATTTATGGAATCTTGCATGCCCCGCCCACGCGCGGGTAAAGCGCAACGTATGTATGGCGGTGGAATCGCCCGGTGTATGTATATGTAAGTTGCGGTCTGTGTAATATCGGATGCCTCTGTTGCTTGGTGCAAGCCAGTCGCTTTGTGGCAAGCCAGTATGTAATTAAATTTAGGTTGACACTCAAACTGCTATTAACTAAGGCTGCCCACACTTTGCCCCTAAGGGGGAGGGGGCACAGGGACATTTATTTACCCCTCCCTAGACCTGCTAAGTGTTTTTTGAGTCTTTAAACCCCCCCCAAACCCCTCAAATTTTGGAGACTTGAGGGGGCTGGAACCCCCCCCTTCCCTCCCCCAGACTCTTCATGTTCATGGGGCATTGCTGTTCCATGATCACCGCAAAAGCCCATAGGTCTTCCCCCGCTTCCTTTCGGTAGTTGGCACGGGTCTGGAGGTCCCCGCCTGAGATAATCGCCGGGCCTCTCATAAAGTAGAGTATTGCCCGCCTCAACGTCCACCAAGCCTTGTCCAACTCTGGATTCAAGCTCTCAAGAACATCCATGAAAACCATCGGACTGTAAATCAAGATGAAATTCAACATATCCTCCATGGTGTAGTTCCCTGCATCATCACAATGATCTTCCCCGTAAGCTATGTAATACCGACATGGGTGACCATTGCACACGCACCGCCGCTTTAACATTCTCGACTGGCTACTACCGTCATATCCATGTATACAGTAGAAACTCTATTACTTTTTTAATTATATAACGAATTTCTTTAAAAAATCGCTGTAAAGATAAATTTCGAATTAATTATTGAAATATTACAGGTAGGCGTGAAAAGATAAAAGATGAGCCAAAAATTAAATATTGGATCTCGTCTTTTTACAGCTGGTAAACGTAGAGATAAAGTACGCATTTAATTCTGCGCCTCGGACGGACGTGGCTGGGCAAAAAATGGTAAAGCGAAAAACAAACTCGGTACACGCTAAAAGATTGCTGCAAGCGCCATTTTCGAAATATCTTGCACGCATATACGGCTCCGTACGCGGGCTCCGGCCAGGCACGCGCGTTTCGCTATCCCCCGCTAAGGCGTGATGTACCGACAGGGTCCCGACAAGGTGGGTATGTTCCTAACCATTTTCGACCATGCTGAATCCGATGACGACGTCCGTTTAGATTGACGACGACCGATTAGAGCCGTATAGGGCCCCACGCCGTGCTCAAGGTGGGCCTAGGCAAATCCACCTGAGCGCAGACACACCGTTACGTCGGCGGTGATGCTTAAAACATCAAGCACGTTTTAGTAACACCAAGATATCAATGCAGGAATTTCGGGGCCGCTATCGACTAGTAATTCTATAACGATTGGATCGACCAATTTTAGATCTGATCGTTATAGAGTTGTCGATGAGGCAGTTTGTTTTATCCGGACAAGGGCCGATCAAGACAAACAAACACCACAATATTTAACGCGGTAACCGCATTTCAAGGCTTGCAAAGATAATAATAAAGTTCGAAACTAAATAATTGAAATGGCGGAGCTCAAAGATAAAGATAAGGATAAATTTCCAAAATATATAATTGATGTGTCCCAAAAAGTTTTGCATTTCAATTAGTTTTTCACTTGCACGAAAAACAATAAAAAACAATAAAGTTTCTACTGTACGTATACATGGTGCATGGGGGTCGTTGCTAGATCCGCCAGTCGGGTGCCTACCTGCATACAGTAAAAGTCGGGTTATAAGAAGATTCACCTATAAGAAAGCAGCCGCTGGATTTTTGCCCAAATTTTAAGAACTAGAAAGTACGCCAGCGCTGGCTTTTCCCTTGAGACGCGGGAGAACCAACTACGAGTCAAGAGTAAGAAAAAAGAAGGGCCAATCAAGAAACTTACTTGGGGCTGGATTGCGTTCGGCTCGATCTCAATTTAAGAAAGCCAGCACTGGCATTTTTGGGCTGCTTTCTTATTACCCAATTTTTACTGTATTGCACGAAGTCCTCGTACTCTCGGTGGACGTCATGGGGCGCGGTCAATCCCTTTCCGTTGTCTTGTAGCTGCTTAAGTTGCGTGGCGGAGAAATAGCAATCGCTCGGGCAATTCTTCACCTTGCCCCGCAGCATTTTCAAGAACTTCTTCACGATTCCGTAGTCTCACATCATGTGCATAAACGGCAACACGTACCCACAGATGGCGTCAAAGTATGACAGCTGCTCGAGCGGACCCGCTGCGTATCGACCGGTTCGCATCAGGTCCGCACCTTCCTCCACCGTTATCCGCACTAGTTCCTTGTGATCCTCCTTGGTTAACCACACGCTCGGATCCTTGGCGCACACCACCTGCCCTTCCGGTAAATAGCTTTTAGAGATGGGCTTTGCGTATCCCAGGCAGTACATGCCACGATTGCCAGGGCCCCGAGTGCCCTCCCATATGCTCTTGAAATCATTGCGCCTTGCCGCCACGGGAGCAAAGTTCCCCAAGTCGTTTCGCGCCACCGTGTCACAGTAGCATAAAAGCAGGAATACGCTAAACTGCGCGTGCCACACTTCAAAGTACCCGTCGTACACTCTAAAAGGAGTCCCGTGAGCATCGGCATGGCCCATACTCAGCTGCTGCAACTCTAGTATGAAGGGTTCCAGTGATACATTAACGTCTTTCCAGTGTTGACGTGGGCCCGGGGCAATGGAGACTAGTCCGCAGTATTTCATTTTCACGCGTTCCTGTGTGCACACTCCGCGTCCGCGGTGCAGTCAGTCCCGAGACTACTAAGACTACCGTAATAGGCCTACCGATAGAGGAGAGGACATTTATAGGGTAGCTTGTTTGAGTGGAAATCAAGAATACACGTACCTTGGGTGGCAGGTCCGCACTTCGCAAGGCACCAAACCTTGTGGTCCACGACCTGCAACATATGTCGCTACTCGTCAGTCGCACGTACCCATCTCCTTACGCATACACACTATCTTCCACGGCACGCTGGGGGGGGAACACATAATGGTTTATTACGGGGGCATGGGTCTCACTGTTTGTCGTGTTTCTTTGCTTGCCCGTCGTCCTCTCCGTACTCCACGGCCATACCATATCGCACCATGCCCGGTTTTCCCGGATTCTTGCTGGGTGTTTCCCGGAGCAGCCTTCCACCGACCATTGGGTGCTCGGTCACTCGCGTTTCGCGTGCGGGCTGCTCATCACACATGCGTTTTCGCATGCTCGGCTCTTAGGACTCGCACGATGCTTGGCAAACTTGCAGTCCAGCATCCAGCGCCGCACCAACCGCTTGACGGTGAAATTAAAGTAATACTCTTTGGGACTCAAGTCCTCACCTCGCGCCGTCTTCACTACTTCGTATCTCTCCTCCATGCACCACTCCGTGGGCTTGCCATCCGCGCCATACTTCGTGGGCACGCCGCATACCTCTTGCACCCTTTTCCCGAAAAAGAAAAAAGGAAAAGAAAAAACCACGCCCGTCGGGCGTATGAGCAAATTAATTTCCCCGGCCTATTGGCCACGCCGTGGGCGGGGGTGGTGGCCCTGTTGGGAGAATTTACACTGGGTGGTTTCCATCCATTTCTTCCTCTTGTTTCTCCGGTCTGAGTCTTCTGTAGAGTTGGTAGGTGCTGTGTGCATAGTCTACTGTCAGGTTGTGTATCCGTCGTAGTGCTTGAGTGGTTTCTTTTATGTTAAGCCCCAGTTGCTCGAGTATCTCCTGGTTGTGTTTGTATACGGTGCCCGTTCTGCCCACTACAAAGACGTGGAGCTTGCCGCGGAAGCTGTGTCCGCGCAGCAGTTGTAGCAGTGGTCCGTATTTCATGTATTTTTCCAGGAGTTTGGGTCCCCATTTCTCATTGTCCGTGTGTGCTATCTCAATGAGGTGTAGGTTTTTGACTTTTCCCGGTGCCTCATGTTGTGTGCATTCCCACTCTTCTTCTAGGTCTTCCAAGCCCTCTATCATGACCATGTCTACGAAGCTCGGTATGGTGTCGGGCCCATCGTTTTTACCTGGGTTGTCCTTGCCGTCATGTCGGCATTGTCCTCTGGTGAGTATGTAATTTGGGAGCACCCGTGGTTTGACTCCCGGTTCCCTCTTTTTCCCCGTGTAGGCGAGGACCTTGCATCCCCCTTTTCTGTGGTGGTCAAGTATGTGCTTTAGTTCATCCGCATGTGCGTCCGCTCTGTCTGAGAACATTCCTCGCATCCGTGGGTTGTTGCACCCACCTAGTGCATGTCCTACTCTCATGAGGAAGCCTTTGGCGTAGTCCACCCCTGGGTGTCCGCAGCCTTCCAGGGTGCATTTGCCGCTCCGTTTGGTGGAGTGTTTCGCTGTCTCGTAGTCTTGTGCTGGCAGTATCCTCAGTCTGCATTTCAGTATCGTTTTGCGCACCGCGTAGGTGGCTCGTTTCCAGAAATCGTTCGCTATTTTGTGAGTGGCTTGTCTCCTTTGAGGTGTTCCATCGTTTTGTTCAGCCAGCTTTTGGTGACTTGACCCTCTTTGACCGGGGGGGCTTTTCTGTTTCTCATTCTGTGGTTTGTCATATCGTGCTTCTGTTGGTTCCATCTTGTTCTGGGCGCCGGGTCCGCCATCATCGCATGGACCCTGGACTCCTCCGTGACTCTGTTGTGGTGGGTTTGCCGTCTCCTCCCCAGCTCCCCTTGTGGTGTTTCCTGTTGCTCAATGAATTCATTGAGTCTTTCAAAAATCGCATCCTCGTTTTGTTTCTCCTGGGGTGCTTCCTGTCGTTCCACAAGCTCATTGAGTTTCTCAAATATCTCCTCCTCTTCGGAGGGTTGTGGTGACGCCTCTGCGGATGGAGCTGGTTGCCTCCTTGGGTGTGGACCGTTTGGTCCATCTCTTCCCAGGGTTCATGTTGTCAGAAAACTTCACCGCCCTCGAGGCGGCTCACCCTTAAAAACGCATTTTTGCACACAATAAAAATGCGTTGATATTTTAGTATTTTGAAGTTTTTTAGAAATATTTTCGCGACTTTAAGGTATAATTCATGACTCCCACTTTGCTCTGCCTGCCTCACTATGCTCTCTTTGCGCCTGAACCCTGACCTACGGTATGATTCCTGTTACGCCTTTCATTGATATGTGATATGCGACTTAAGAAACCAGTATTCTGAGTTACGGCTCAGAATCTGGGACACACCATAATACCTGGCGAAGCTGGGGAGTACGCTCCCCAGTGAGGAACCAAAACCGTAACTGAGCAACATCCAGCGCGACTAAAGCGACATTCAAAATGAATACAGCGTCTAACAACATTCCACGTGCTGGGGTGTGTTGCAATTCTTGTAGCGCAAAAAGAGGTAAATCACGTCATGGAGAGCAACACAATGCCAGCAGAGTCACAGCCAGCAGTAGTAATCCCACCACTGCCTGCAGGACCATTTCCCAAAACGCTTCAGCAGAAATTTCAGCTTGCGAGACAGTATGTTGGAAGAAGAGATTCCGCGCAGGACACAGGACTGGAGAAACGCGCTAGGAAAAGACGAAACGAATAGCCTCATTTTCAAACACTTTAAAGCCAGAGCCCTTCAGATTCACGGAGATCAGCTCGACCTCAGCTTTTTCTTTGGAAATCTCAAAACAACCAGTGGCATAATCTCGTACATTTCTCACATCTTCAGACACCTCACAAGATTTTGCGCAGTCATTACAGCAGAGGACGAGGAGCGCGTTACAGTTGAGGACTCAGCAGTAGCGCCAACGATTGAGCGACTCACAGCAAACTTCAAAAACGCGATCAGCTCAGAAAACGTGCTAAACGTTACCACGTTCCTGCTGAAATACGACTGCTACATCCCAGTCTTGGAGGCCAGTGCAGCAGAGGTCAGTCAGATTGAGAAGTCATTGGGAGCTAGTGGACAGCCAGTGCCAGGAAATACGGCTTCCATTCCAGCCTCTCCAGCCTTTTCGCTCAACGACCTGGAAATACAAGACGAATTATACCGTGAATAAAACTGGAAACAAATCGACAGTGAAGGTGAGTGCGAAAGGAGTAAACCCCCTCATTCCTTCTCTCTTGCAGACTCCTTTTCTTTAGACAATTACACGCGCGAGATCTTGTCAGTTCTTGTTACCTGTCACAAGAATAGTGCGCCCAAAAGCCTGAAGGCTATGAATCAACGTAGAAACGACGCGAATTGCTCATTGCTGGTGACGGAATTACCTAACTGCCCCTCCTCACAAGGACTTACGTACAAGTCATTAACTAATTTAGTGACTAACTCCAATAAGCCGTACGCGCTTTTCATCTGTGGCACATACAGGTGGATACGGAAACGCGAATCTCGCAGGTGTCTTTCAGAGCCAGCTAGTCGACCACGAAGAATCAGGAGACTTCGATCCCTCAGCTGTTCTGCGTGCACTGAAATATGCTGACGAAATTAGCAAGAGAACTGAGCAAGTAGAAGGTCACGAGGGTGATCTCTCGAACGAAGACTTCATCCAGACTGTAAAGATCACACGTATGGACCAGGGTGACCGCAGGAAATTTTCCAGCAGAGAAATCAGTGAAACGACCCGTCAAATCACCCAACTGCTGGAACGCCACTCACTTGACATCTCGCACCTGTCAGTGAAAGGCCGAGACAGACCTGCCGATCTCATTGCTGACAGTCCTGTCGATCCCACTGCTAAAAGTAAGGCTCCATTCATCCTAGTACGGGTGAAATCAGAAGGTGAAGCCAGAGTAATCCTTGAGAAAGCGGTTTTTGTCATTGACGACCACCGCTACATTTCCGAACCCAAATCCAACAGACTTGTGAGATTCAACTTCAATTTTGTGGCCGCAGCGGCAAACTTGCAGGTGTCAACGGAAAGAATAGTGCAATTCTTCAGCGGTTCAATCTTCTCAGAGTTTGTTTCCAGAATCGTGTACGTCCAATCTTTCAGTGAGAGCACCAAAAGCGGCAGCCGTTTCATCCGCAGGCTTTATGCAATTCTCAGACCGCCACTTGGACCCGCACCTGAGCCAGCAACACTCAATCCGGCTAACACAGAACACCAAGTCTACTTCATTCCGACTCAGTATGCCTTCGATCCTATGGGGGTGATTTACATCACGCAGTGCAGTGCGTGGGAGTGCAACAGGTGCCATCCCTCAAGTAAAACATACGGTCATTGCTCCAAAATTTGCTCTGACACTCAGCAAAAAGGAAAGGGAAAGGGCAAAGGGAAAAGTGGGGGCTCTTCTTACACCACAAGGCCCCAGAGCACAGGATCACGAGGTGCAGGCTCCGCGCGGTTTGAGCAGAATCGTGCACGGGCAGAAAAAAGAAAATCCGAGCCTGCATCCCAAAGTCCAACCCACAAACAAACCTCTGGCTCCGAAAGAAAAGAGGAAATTGCTTCTGCGGCAAGATTTGGTGGTGCTAACATCTCAGGTAGATACTGACCTGCTTCATTAAAGTGTTAACTGCAAGGCTACAGGGACATCCCGTGTCTCAATTCTTACCACAGTCCATTACTGCTTGGCTGATCTTACCGCTTGAGATTCCTTTTTCTTTAGCTACTTACAAACAGTTTTTTAGCTGCACGATCGACAGCTTGTAAGAGCTCACTAGAGTGGTAGGGTATGAGTAATAACTCCAGGCCCCTTCTTTTCGATATGTACAAAATTTTGGTGAGCATCCTAACTGCTTAGTCGCTCCGCCCCCAATCACGGGGAGCCCCGCGGCGGGAGAGCCCGCACCTGCGGAGGTGGTCGCATGGAGGATGCCGCAATCGCAAAGGGTCCCGCGGAGGGAGAGCCCGCACCGGCGGAGGTGGTAGTCGCTCCGCCCCCAATCACGGGGAGCCCCGCGGCGGGAGAGCCCGCACCGGCGGAGGTGGTCGTGGAGGCGCCCGCTGCCGCGGATTGGCCGGGGTGGGCGAAGGCCACGTTGGAGCAACGTGCTGCTTTTTATCCCCGTTGGGTGCATCACCGTGATCTGCCGCGGTTAGCACCGGTGGTGTACGTGGCGGGGAATGGGGTGCATGGGAAGGAGGGGTACACGGAAAAGTCCAAGGGGCGTTTCGAGAGGGGATCCGTCGTGTATCACCAAGGGCACAAGGGCGCGTATATTGCGGGGACGATCTTGCACGTGAAAGACCGTGGGTGGTTCACCATATGCGGTGGGCCTATCTATCCACGGCAGAAACGCCACCCCGCACCTTACGCACATCTTCCGGATGAACCGGCTTAACCAGGGGAGCACGGATAAGGCCCGTGGTGCCGCCCACTTCAAGACTGAAGAGGGGTCGGACATTGTGTACGAGTGCGCGAGAATCTTCTTCCCGAAGCTCATCAACCTGCACAAGCACTACGGCTTGGAGAACGGTACGGTATTCTCTTTGTTTGTGTGAATCGGTACTCTTGCGGGGGGTGCTGAGCATGCTTGCGGTGAAATTGCTTTTGTCTAAGTGGTAGCCCCCAATTTCTTTTTGACAAGCTCGACGTCCGATTGTGGGCTCTTCACAGGTGTCTCTTTGCCTCCGATCGTGAGGCAATTGACGGCAAAGGATCTTCAGGGTGACATGTTCCCCTCGCCGTACCACACGCAAGATGACTACGTCTTCGTGGACATGCTTGCTCGGTGGGGAGGGGGTGCGAATGCAGAGCCGCAGGGTGGTGCGTCGGCGATTGCCGTCCCGGCGGAGGACGAGGGCGAGGACGTGGATACCGCTGGCACCCCACCGAGGAAGAAGTTGAGGAGCCAACTCGCGGGAGCCAACTCCCAGGGAAACCCGGCGGAGAGGTTGAGCCTCCCGCGGATACGGCAGCAGCCGGCGGGTAAGGTTGGTAGGGGCTTGAGCTCGGGTGGCGGTGGCCCGCAAACTTCAGCAAAGGGTCAAAAAAGGAGCAGATCCTCTGCTGGCAGCGGAAGCATGGGGCGTGCGTCAACGAGGGGCGCGGCGCCGGCGTCGTCAGCCCGCACGGTGGCCCCCCCTCAACCGCTTGTCGCTCTGTCGGAGGTTACCGAGGCGGCCCCATCGGTGAGGGGAATCACGGTGGAGGAGCTAACGGCGGTGTTAGCGAGGCAGGAGGAGGCGAGCCAGAAGATGCTGAAGCAGCAGGAGGCGCACTTCACCCAGCAGCTGAAGCTTTCTGAGGAACGCCAGCAGCGGGCCTTGGAGCGCCAAGTGGCGGACTTCATGGCAAGCCCAGGGGAAGATGCGCCCAGCGCGCCGACAGCGGAGGCACCACCTACCCTCCCCCCCCAGCAGCAAAGCCCTCAGCAGCAACCTCAGGCGGTGCCTCAGCAGCAACCTCAGGCGGTGCCTCAGGCGGTGCCGATGCTCCAAGTAGGACAGGAAGCGTCCCAGCCTCCGTTGTTGCAGCAAGCCTTCCAACCGCTGCAACCCCAGCCCTTCTTGCTCCAACAACCCCAGACGCAGCAGTTGCAACAGCTGCAACAGCTGCAGCAGCTGCAGCAGCTCCAGCAGCTCCAGCAGCTCCAGCAGCCCCAGCAGTTGCAACAGCTCCAGCAGCTCCAGCAGCCCCAGCAGTTGCAACAGCTCCAGCAGCTCCAGCAGCCCCAGCAGCTCCAGCAGCTCCAGCAGCCCCAGCAGTTGCAACAGCTCCAGCAGCTCCAGCAGCTCCAGCAGTTGCAGCAGCTCCAGCAGCTCCAGCAGACCCAGCAGCTGCAACCCCTTCTGCTGCAAGCTCCCCAGACTTTGCAAATGCAGCAGTCCCAGCCCATGCTCCTTCAGCAACCACAGGCCCGACAGCTCCAGCAACTCCAGCAGCTCCAGCAGCTCCAACAGCTCCAGCAGCTCCAGCAACTCCAGCAACTCCAGCAGACCCAGCCATTGAATACCTCGGACTTGGGTAGGGCCTCGGGCGTCTCCATAGAGGAGTTGCAGAATTTGAGCCACCTTTGAATTTGAGCACCCGCCACCCGGCAACTGCTAGTGCCCCAACTCCTGCAACTGCAATAATATGCGTATCATTAGGGCAAAGTAAAAGTATTCATGTGATGATGCATTGTGATAACTTCTGATAACTCGCAATGACTTCTAACATTTCTCATCATAGTAATTTCTAATATTGTATATCACACGCGCCCGCGAGACATGCAATTTCTGATTTGCAACCATTTTACAGACGAAATTGGCTCCCCAGCACCCCGTGAATATGTCCCGATGTGAAATTTCGCTTCTCATTGCCTGCGGATGACCTCTAAATACTTCTCACAACGTGTAATAACTTCCCCGTATCATTTGCATATCTCACGCGCCCGCAAGATATGCAATTTCTGCTTTGCAGCCATTTTACAGACGAAATTGGCTCCCCAGCACCCCGTGAATATGTCCCGATGTGAAATTTCGCTTCTCATTGCCTGCGGATGACCTCTAAATACTTCTCACAACGTGTAATAACTTCCCCGTATCATTTGCATATCTCACGCGCCCGCAAGATATGCAATTTCTGCTTTGCAGCCATTTTACAGACGAAATTAGCTCCCCAGCACCCCGTGAATATGTCCCGATGTGAAATTTTGCTTCTCATTGCCTACGGATGACTTCTAGATACTTCTCACAACTTCTAATAACTTCCCCGTATCATTTGCATATCTCACGCGCCCGCAAGATATGCATTGTATGTACGGCAGCCCGTCCGCGACCTGTAAGCAGCCCTGTGGCCACTACAATTATCGAAAATATAAAATATTGCCTCTAGATGATTTCTTTTAACCACTAAGTACTTCTTGAAACTTCTTGCGACTTCTAAATGTCATTTTCATCGATTATGTAATCCGGGCCCACCTAGCCGTGCTACATGCCCTTTTTCAATTTCAGCATCCCTCACTCAAAGCTTTGTCATACTGTATAGCCCACCTTCATTTCACTGTGCAAATTACCAAAGCATCCCACCACCACTCAGTAATAAAATAGTTTCGGAAACCCAGAAGAGCATAGCTGTTACACAAAGTAATGGTAGCACTTCATTTTTGTCGCAAGGTTATTTTATTTGTCGCACCGTGCGACAAAACTGCAATTATACCGTGCGACATAAATGAGCGTTGCGCTCATTTCTGTCGCACCTGCGACAAACATGAGCGCAACGCTCATTTCTGTCGTGAAAATTCGCAGAAATCCACAAAATTCACAGAAAATTTTCAGATGACCAAATTTGTATGGACAGGAATAGCAAGGATAACAAATTATGAAAAACAAATCGGACAAACGATTATTTTAATTGCATTCAGGGTGTCGTGTTGAACGGAGGAATTAATTCGCGAAAATTCCTTTCAATAAAATCGCCACACAGAAAGAGAATCGGACCCCATCCCCACCCCATAATCGATGACGATGACGATGACACCCGAATGGTGTCATGGCATAATGATGAGGTCAAACACGCTCGAGAGTTTTCCAGTGTCGGCTTTTGCAGAATCGTGACCGTTTTTGCAAAATCTGTCCGTTTTTGCAGTGGTGAGTGTTCAAATGTCATTTGTTAAATATGCAATTTTAAGAATAACACGGAACGTTTCCCCCGCAGTGTGCCCCTGTCGAGCCAAAACAAGATTACTTCTTAAGATCATGTATTAATCTAAGCAAGAATTTCCTATTGAATATTATCACATATTCCTACTAAGTTTATCGATACGCGCATCACGTAGAATGATACCCGCAATCGCAACTATTGGGGGTTTTAGAAACTCAAAATTCCGTTCGCTATACCCGGATGAACGCGCCAGCCTACAGTGAGATGTATGGTTGACTGACGAGTCTGTCCAATTTATTTCGGAAAGATAACACACACCAGGTGCTATTTTTGCAAACAATTCCCTCACGCGATGCGCATGCTCGCTTGCAAGCGAGCGCGCGAATGAGGGAAGAAATCCTAGCGGAAACGTGGACGCAAATGACATCCGCGTTTCCGCCAGAGCTGTCAGTGCAGTGTCAGATGCTCAAAATATGTTGTATATGCATATGAGATATGCGTGATAAAGCCATGCTGTGCATTATGCGTCGCTGCTGCGCGTGAGTCGAGTCAGCGGACTCGACGAATGACAAAATCATCCACCCCCTCTAACGCGCCGCGTCCAGACTCCTAGAATCTGAACGGATCTTGCGCGCGCAAGAAATATGAGGTTCCTAACATACTTTAGAATGCATATGCAAAGTTACGTTGTGTTTGGTAGACGGGATTATTCCAAACACAACGGTCGCTGAAGAGTGACTTACGGGGCGCTCAGTTCAGCGGTCTTAGCAGTATATAATGCAAGCGGATTCTGTTTTCCTCGTATGAAAGTGGTAGTGTTGCGACAAATTCATAATTGGAAATTCCGCATATCTTTGTGGTATAATTGTGAATTGTTAAACTCTCGTTGTCGGCTACGAGCGATCGGTCGAGACAATCCGGGGTAGGACTGCTGATGCTGAGGTCGGTATCCCTCAGATGCTATCGTATCATGATTGGCCGGTAAAGCGCGAGCGCTCGACACAATCCGGGGTAGGACTGCTGACATGGGCAGAAAGTTTTTGGAAAATTTCCAACGGCATAATTTTTGAGGGACAGCTCCTGCGGTGTGGCCTGTTGATGTCACTTTTTTCCAGGAAACCTGTTTCGCTCCTTTAAGGGAAACGAAATGAAAAACAGCATATTTCTGAAAAAGCTGCGAAGCGTCGTTAATATAAACGAATCTTTTTGCGACACGACAAATAAAAGGACCTCGCGACACAAAAGAGATGCTTCCCAAAGTAATCTCATTTGCTTTTGCTGTGTCAAAACTCTCCCTCCGACCGCAAGCAATTTCACCCGTGACACCCAGACTGTTAAATCCACACACGATACAAAAACTAGTGTAATAAGTCAACCATCTGATAGAATGTCTGGCACTGTGTCACCAGTAAACACAGCAAACACACAGCATACCCACAATACAGCCACGGATAAATCAACATACAATATAGGCAGTACCACTTCCTGCCTTAACCGACACGGCAATGCAAGCACTAGCTAGAAATAGTTATCATAAAGTCTGTGTAAGTTACCCGATGCGGTCCGTTAACTTAAAACAGTATAATTATCAAAGATTAATGCTGCAACTGGATAACTTAACACGGCTCTCAGTTAACTTAACTCAAACCACACAAAACCATATGCGGATAACTGATAACAGAGCAGGAAACATAACACAAGTCACATATACCCTGACACGGTACACAGCTAACCTAAACCAGTATACGGTAAGTGTAACAACTCCGATACGGCACCCAAATGACCTCAAGCGGGTTACAAGCAACTGAAACAAACGCATAGGCGACCCGATGAGGTCTGCTACTAACCCTAAGCGGTTTATGGTAAACTTATCTCGGCTTCCAAATAACTTGAAATGGAATGCATTTAACCTCAAAATACGGGCTGTTAACTTAACATAATATATGTATCAAATACCTATAAGGCACCAAAATAAATTTGCGTTTATGGTAAACTTATCACGGTCCTCAAATACCTCAGAACGGAAAGCAGATAACATTAAAAGGAGTGATAAAAACTTGAAGCGCTCTTCGGATAAACAAACTCTGAGTTCAATAAACTCGATGCGGCATACGTACGGTTAACCTAAATGCGGTTAAATGGAGATAATAGCTGACAAAGACATAAGCGGCAGCATAATTATGACATATTACATAATGCGGCATGTTTTGAGATGCGAGGAAAATTTTATCAAAACACGAGCGGAACTGCAAACAACTACTCATGGGACCTTTATTATGCTTTTCCACCTAATGACGGGACTTAGCAAAATGAAGCTAAACCCTATACAATATTTCCGGGAACCCAGAGTCATCATAAACCTAGCCCACAAAAGACCAAAGGCCTGCAAAAGGATAAGTAAGAACGCCTTGAAGTACATGATCCAAAACCCCAAAAATGGTATGGCTTTGGGAGAGGGCCCAGACCATAAATACAAAGAAACCAAAAATGAATTCACCTTTAAGTATAATTCGACACAAAGCTTACCGCAAGAAGGCGAGCAAAAACAAACAACATAATGTGTCAGAACCCGAACAGATGTTAAGCGGTGGAGCAAGCACCGAAGATAATACGATGGATGAAAACAAAATGGATACGGAATCAATTCACTCAGATAAGGGGTGGTTAAATGCAACCCATGTTGGTGATGCAATGAGAACTCGGGACCCTAGTACTATTGCCCCTATGGATCTCACAGACATGATGCTAAAGATGACAATGGTGGACCAAAATCTCACACAACTCATTATCAGCAGACTCATGAAATATGGCCACACACAAATAGGCATGTGTGACAATATACATTGGCGACTCTTCATGATCCGTTTATCATTATCTGGGAAAATTGAAGCTTACATATATGACCCCTTAGGAGATAAAGCGGAAAGAGAAATCATTGATATGATTGTGGCAGGACTCAGAATCTGGCTGGAAAATCTTAAAGCCACCACGGAGTATAAGGAGTCTACAGTAGTTACCGTTAGCAAGGATACATTTCAAACAGATACATACAACTGTGGCACATGGGTAGCAAAAACTGCGTTCAGATGGGCTGAATGGAATAGAGGTTTTCATCAGACCTCATTTTTTGAGTATCTAAAACATGATCTTTGCAGCGGGGAGCATGGCGACATAACCATGCAAAAGGAAATACACAGATACCGTTTACAAATCAGGAAAGAAGTAGGATCGCTGGACAAAAACACTCACAACACACCCGAGCCCAATAACCTGAAACCTACTGGAATTGACACGGTAAACAAAGACCTAAATATGAACCCACCATATTCTCACACGGAAAGGAGCTACATCCAAAACACAGATAGAAACTTTTATAGAGACTTTTAGACTGGGATGGAAGACACACACCACCAATGGAACAATTGTTTCAGAAGCCATCGAATCACATAGGAAATATCATCACACCTCGGACACGGGAAACACCAACATACAAATCCATCTTATTGTGACCAATGGAATATGGTCAACCGCAGTCCATATCATTCCAGAGAGGAAGATTATTTACTGTGGCTTTGATATCTCAACCAATAAACACCAGAAAGACATGCTTACACCTCTTCCTCAAGACCTAACTGTGCACCGCATATATAAACCTGAAACTGGGAGTACATCCGAATAGCATGGGGGTTTTTAATTTTGCACTAGCCCACAAAGCCTCTCACATCCTGCACAGCACCAAATTCTTCTCTGCAACACAATTAAACAGAGATTTGCTACACGAACTTGAAAACCTAAATATTAGAATTCTTCCACAAACGGGCAGAGAAGCTAGGATAACCAAACACGAAAATAACAAAGCCATTTCGATCATACGACAATCACTCAGAACTCACCTCCCGAAAACCGATACACATCCAACAAGGCCAGGTCCCGAAAACCAAGACCGAAAGACCACCGACATCGCTTATAATCGCCTTACCTCAGGTAAAGGAAAGCACTCTTGTGTACCCCCCACCTATGGATATAGCGCAGGAAACACTCTCATAAACAAAAGAGAATAATCCTGAAAACCAAATGCACAAACAAAATCTTTGATTGTGAGAACATTTATGACGCAGATGGCAGGTGCATACTACAAAAAGCAAAACACAAAAGTGCCATTAAACAGTCAGAAGAATTAGACCGACTTACAAAACTACAACTAGCACAACACTCGGAAAACTTGATTATAATGGGTATGAATATGAGAGGCCTCTGACACCACAAAGAAGATAAAGATAGCTTGGTTAAATTAGAAACAATCAGCAATCTGCTAATTGACAAACGGGCCGATATAATATGTATATCAGAAACCAAGGTGAATACTGAAAACCTTGCACTAATTAAAACCCTAACGACACAAAAAGGAATTCAATTTCGCACATCTCATGTAAATGAAAGAGCTTCCATAGGCTCCATGATCCTATGGAATCCGGAAGGTTTACCACTATCCACCTCGGTCACCACACTTGATGGAGATGCCAAGAGAGCAGTAATGACCAAATCTTCAGGAAAAAACGAATTTGAACTCTACATAGCCAGCGGTTATATAAACGATGCCACACTAGTAGATGAACACGTCGAATTATATGACACACTCACCGATTGGGCAGGAAAGGCGGGAAATAATTCAAATAAGGCCTACATAGAGATAGGTGACAAAAACTGCACCATCACCCCAAATCAGCGGGCGATAGGTGGAAATTACATGTCATATCAAGAGCATGTTGAGAAGAATACGCATCGTTTAACCTATTTCAACAATGACAGATGTTCTCTTAAGGAACTGATAATGGACCGTAACCCAAACACAGAAATTTTCGCACATGTTATATCCAAAACCTCGAAAGCAAAACTTACTCATATCATGGCCAACACAACTATGGCAGAAATGACAGTTAAATTTGGATGGACAGAGGAAAACCCTTATATCATCTCCGATCACGGGATAGTATGGGCTGAATTTAAACTTCCTCAAGACAATACTAAACCCGAGATATCCACATATACAATTGTGCCAACACCTAGATTCAATGGTGCCAAGGAAATCACACATGACGAATACCCAGGGTATCCAATCAGAATGATACACAAAAATACGGATACAAAAAGGAAAACCAACATAAAGGAGATTGCAGGACTTCTCGAAGCAAACGGATACAGCACGAATGAACTTGTGCACGTATGCATCAATAGAAACAAAGCAAGAGCCGCAATCAGCACCATCAAGGGTGACGCCACTGATCTCGACCTAAGACGTGTAAATACAGACGGCAGCCCCATAACAGTGTACAGGCTTATAGCAAAAAATGAAGAGACGGATAACATAGAACAATGTCTAAAATGGCACAACAAACCCAAAGAATGGCGGGTTCACCTTAACAGCCCGTAGCATGCAGCTCACTTACTTTCTAGAGGCAAGGGGATGCCAGAAGGTGGTTTAAACTTAGGCCATAATGACAAAGACAACATCTGGCATATAGGCTCACCTCATCTACAACTAAACAAGAAAGATGTAAATGCCTACCTAAAACGACACCTTTCATTCAGCACACTGGAGGTTAAGAAAATCATGAAATCCAGCACAGATGAGTCCATGACTTGCTGGGATATCCTACTGCAACCCCATATGCCAGCTAAGTTTTGGAGTTTGTTTGGATCTGAGATGCTTTCAAATGAAATAGATTGTCCTGCCCACCTTTTCCAATATGCTACTGGCTGGGTGTCCTACACCGAAAGACTGCATAGCACATTCGAAAAGGAATTCGTACCGAAATCAGCAAGCACAGATTGCACCAGCCATAAAAAAATGAACCCTGACACAACATGGGATACCTTGCATAAACTTGCACACCAGGCGGCCAGTCATTCGGCACCAAGAGTTTGAATAGAACTGGTAGATCTGACAAACCATCAGCAGCATCAAATTATATTTCCAAATGGCTAGACACAGTGCGCCGCACCATTAAATATTTAGACACAAGAACTCGTGCGAGTAACATTCCTAAGCAAGCCAAAAGACAGTCCGCACATTACCGTTTGCCTCGCTCCAACCTAAACACAATGAAGCAGCAACCGCATGGAGATCACGACTGCGAAAGAATTATGAAATAATCAGAATTGCATTCCAAAAAACGTAGAGACGCAGACATTGAACGCCGCAAACTCCGAGAAAAGGAAGCATTGCAGAATATCTTCTCTACAAACCTTTCAAGATTTCTAGACACAGTCATGGGAAAGATGAAACCCACCGAAAGAGGTGCAGCCGCAACTCCGGATAGTGAGGGAAAGATACCTGAGACAAAATCAGACAGACTAAACACCACACTAAATGAGTACAAGAATTGTACTCTACCAACCCGAAGAAGCCAGATTCCCTACCACTGTGGCTCTCCGACATTCTCAGGGATAGCCCTAAAATCCATGATACGGCCGCCGCAAAATTAGTGACATAAATTACACACAAAGAACTACAACAAAGCACAATCGGATTGTGGTATTTCCACAGCGCCTGGACCCTCAGGAATGTGATATTCGCAGTGGATCAAGGGCCCACAGAACTTCCAAGATGTTACTATCTCACTATTTAACCACATTCTTAAAACTGGGAGATTTCCAAAGAATGCAAAAGCTGGAGTTATCCTTCCAATCCCTAAAACCCCCCTTGAACCATGCACCATAGATAACTCTAGACCCCTTACAAAGCTGGAAACGGGTCTTAAACTGTTTAACACAATAATAGCTAACCGTCTCAAAACAATCATCAATACCCACCCCATTCTCTTCCCCATCCAAGATGCTTTTCTTCCGAATAAAAACATAGATGACTCGCATTCGACAGGGCTGAATTCTGGATGAGCGACCTAGCATTGAGAAAGTTAGGATTCCCGTCACAGATAATTAGCATCATTTCAGACATCACAAATGATGCCTTTAGAATGGTACTCACTGAAGAAAGCTTAACAGATGAATGGTCCCTCGAATGTGGAGTACCGCAGGGAGAAGTCCCGAGCCCGCTAAGGTTTGTAGCCATCATGGATATCCTGGCAATATGGTTAGCAAAAAGAGCAAACGGTGCAAACCCGACAGGGACCACATATGGATACGAACTGCACTCGGAGCGCCATAGACCAGACAAGCCAGGAAATGATGTTACCCTGCCCTCTCAAAACCTACTAGAAAAGGACACCCCTTTAAATATCTTTGCACGGTTCTTCTGTGATGACATCATGCTTGTTGGCAAAACCAAAGACGAAGTTCAAGACATGCTAGGCATAGTAAATGAATTCATGAGCTTCATCGGCATCCCCAACAATGTTAACCCTTAAACCGTTTCCTGGGTCATATATGACCCAAGGGTACCTAAAATAGATTTATGAAGCCGTCTACAATCCAAAAATGCTTTTGAAAACAGTTTTGAAAAGGTCTCCCTTATGCGCATCAAATTGCGTGCCAAGCGTTCCTCAAAACTGTCGCATGCTTCCAAGATCGAACGATGAAGAGTGTGCAAATCGTTTGACACAACACACGGTTATGGTTTGCGCATATAAATACGCATGCTCAACCCCATTTAGGTCACGTTACATCTTCAACACATAGCTAGGCGTTATGCAAAACATGCTAGGGTCATGATTAGGGTTTACACGTGGCAGTGGATACGCAGTCAGCGCCGCAATGCGTGATATATACATTCATTGGCGACATCGCATTTTCACTCGATGCTCAATTTTGAACAATGCAATACGATGCGCCTTTGAAATACGTTTCAAGTGGTATGCTCAAAACGCAAATCGGCGTTCGTATGCGGCGGATATATGGAGAACACTGACTTCAACCAAAACCAAAAATAGTTATGACGGTTTAGGGGTTAAGAAATCCAAATACTCCTATAGAAAGCGTATCAAATCCCAGGGCAAAATTGTACCACGATATGACCTGTCCGATGATTTACTCATCTCTGGGGGTCACCTGGAACCCGATATCAATGACTTAACCCCTAAGGGGCGGTTTGTACCGTATACGGACGGATTCGATTGTGGGAATGTGCATCCAAGTGGTTCTACATGCCCTTGGCTTGCCGAAATATGCATTCCAAGGCGCGTGCACCTACATGTGTGTATGTCGCAAATGACTAATCACTGGGATGGGTAGTCCATATAGGACATATATCTCACATAGCAACATTTTCAATTACGACAATTCTTGAAAACTTGCCTTTTAGAGCTTGAATTTTGTCTTAAAATATACGAAATCAAGGCTTACACCCGACGATCCCGCCCTTCCATTGATGCGAAATGGATAGCCCCCGAGTCACCAGAGTTTCTTGATTTTTCGAGTAGCGAGGAGGTAAACAGATATCTTGGAGTATGGTTTGCACTTAATGGTGAATGGGACAAACAGGCGGAAATCCTCATCGAAAGACTAAAATCTACTCTCACATCCATTCAACTGCAACACATGACCCTGTACCAGCTAAGATATGTCATTAATGCGGTACGTTGTAGTCCCTGGAATGGCATACCCCCTTAAAGTTACCTCAGCAATTGCTAATTCCTCAAAGAATATTGCACTTGAATTAGACAAAATGATAGCTTCGTTCATAATTAAATACTTGGGCTGTCCCATGGACACTAATCTGGACAACAATCTGGACAGCAGTCTGCCAGGGGGGTACGGTATTTATAGTGTTTTCGATATCGCAACTGCATCATGTGTTACTGAAACCATGAACACCATGTGTACTGCAGATGAACACGAATATTGGCAACACAACCACACTGACCGTTTCACTGACCCCTACCTTATTTTACTATACCGTAGAAACAGCAACCTGTGGCTTACAGTAAAACGCGGTCTATAAGAAGGCGGGAATAAATGGCCAGCCGCTAGCTTCTTATTGGATGGGTGTCAGATTTGAGTTCCTAGCGCCAATCGCGTGTAGTGTATTTTGAGCACATTGAGTGTGTAGCGCCAACCTGGCGGCTAGTTTCTTAACGACCTTCTTAAAATGTGCAAAAAAAAACTAGCGGCTAGTTTCTTATAGCCCGCCTTCTTATAGACCGCGTTTTACTGTAAAATAATGATTCACAACATGAATAACGAAATGAGTAATACTGCTATCTCGGGCTTCCCCTTCTCACCAGGGCTCGTCATGAATACACTCGTAATCATGATTACTTTCATGATTAGACGTTTTTTGGTACTAATCAAGTCATGATTAGACCCGACAGGGTACTAATCAAGTCTTGATTAGACCTGACAGGGTACTAATCAAGTCTTGATTAGCCACGGCAGGGTACTAATCAAGTCTTGATTTTTTAATCATGACAAAAGTGGCAAATTGTGGCCTCTGACGTGCGTGACAGTCGAGAGACAGTCTGACGCGACGCGATGTGGCCGTCGGTCGGGTGACTAATATCTGCAAACGTGGGGGAGGGGCACCAAGGTGGCCCCTGTTGGCCTTAGGCCCAAGCGTGCACCCCTCCTACCCGCCCCAATGCATTATAGGATGCCTTTGGGGTCGCTCGGCACCCCTAGCTTCGACCCCAAAAATGTGCCCCGCCCACCCTCCCAGGAGGAGGCTGGGCCTCGAGAGGCCTTGCGCCTCAGTTCTGCACACGTGGGGGGCCACCAAGGTGGCCCCTGTTGGCCTTAGGCCCAAGTGTGCACCCCTCCTACCCGCCCCAATGCATTCTAGGATGCCTTTGGGGTCGCTCGGCACCCCTAGCTGCAACCCAAAAAATGTGCCCGTTATTACATCTCACCGCATTATTACATCTCGCCGCATTATTACATCTCGCCGCATTATTACATCTCACAGACTGCATTATTACATCTCACCGCTTTATTACATCTCACCGCGTTATTACATCTCACCGCGTTATTACATCTCGCCCGCGTTATTACATCTCGCCGCATTATTACATCGCTCCGCATTATTACATCTCAGCCGCATTATTACATCGCCGCATTATTACATCTCGCACCGCATATATTACATGCTAGCCGCCTATTCACATCGCTACTCCGCGACCACATTATTACATCCCTCCGCGCTTATTACATCTCGCCGCATTATTACATCTCACCGCGTTATTACATCTCGCCGCATTATTACATCGCTCCGCATTATTACATCTCAGTGCCGCATTATTACATCTCGCCGCATTATTACATGCCTCCGCGCTTTCACACGCCTCCGCGATATCACATCGATGCCTCCGCGCTATGCACATGCTATACACATGCCTCCAAGCAATGAGCTAAAATTTGCCCCACTCATGAGCAAAGAATGACTAAATGAACGAACGACCGAAAATATCCGAAAATCGTGATTAAACTAATCAAGTCATGATTAGACCCGACATGGTACTAATCAAGTCTTGATTAGACCCGACCGGGTACTAATCAAGTCTTGATTAGCCACGGCAGGGTACTAATCAAGTCATGATTAATCACAGGACCCCACTAATCAAGTGTAATCATAGTATTCATGACGAGCCCTGCTTCTCACACTATGCAACCTATAGTCACACAAAAGACAAACGTTTTAACTGGTTCAGGCGTACAGGCCACATTATGGCCAAACTAGGATACGCTATTGATTCCAAAAATTACCCTGAAAATGAAGCTGGTGAAACCACATTACAGTAGTCACCACCCTTCCCAGACCACTCTACATGTCAAGAAATTTGACCTCCGCAATCCAAAAATATAATCTTAAACACACAGGATCTTTTCTGCCCCCCTGCGGTGGAATGCTAAAAAATTGGCAAGAAAGCAAAAGCTTTTTCAGGTTGGACGGTAATAGACCCCCTGGATGGCTAACTGAAATTGAAAGGGAAATGCTTCAAAACCCCGCAGATCTAGACCCACAGGCCAGATATGTTAAGAAACAGTACAGAGACACCATAGAACCTCCGGACACGGGTGAATTCCACTGGAAAGGAAATGGTGACAGAGATTACATCTCTCTTATCTACATTACCAATATTGACTTACAGACCATGTCAATGCAATATAAAGAATACAGTAACAGTGCCATAAATCCCAATGTCTTTGCCAGAATCGAAGGCACCAATAGTCTTCAATACGACTTTGAATATAGCATCACTAATGACGGTTGCATCCTAGTTCCAGCAGGATCCATTATCGAATATAACGACAATACGGACCCGCCCTCTTCCGTTCTTACTAAAGTCAATGATATAAATTCACACTATGATTACATCTCAGACAGACAACATGAGACCATTATTGCCAGAATGAAAAACAGAACTGCGGAAGAAGCAAGTGAATACAGCTGCCCTATCTAGCGACTCAGAAGAAGAATCTACTCCCCCCGCTGAAAAAAACAAACAAACGGAGGATTATGATATGGCAAGCGATGGTTCCCTTTTTGCTGGTAAAAAATCAGCATGCAGTGGTGCAGCATATGCCATAAAAAACTTTGACAACGGAATGCCATTAGTTCGGAAGATGAATATCCCCCCCTCAAGAGCTTTCACCGCACCGGGACTATTTATTAAGGAAGATATCCAAAACCCTAGTAGCACATCTGTCGAAATTGCGGGACTACGATTTCTACTCACAGAACAAAAAGAAAAGCTTCTCAAATCCATGACTCCAATGGTGCATGCCATTGACTCCATGGCCGCAATATCTGTTGTAACAAAGGATGGCAGATCCATGAGTGCCCGTGACAAATTACGTGAAGCTAATCGCAGAGATGCGTAGGCTGCCCGCCTACTGCTAGAAGAACTTGGCTTCTACAGTGAAGGAGACCACAGTAAAATCATCCTCAAATGGATCAGGGGTCACAATAATGACAAAGTTCATGACAGAGTGGACCGCACTGCCAAAAGAGCCTCATTCAGAAGGGGTTGTTTAGACATCTCTCGCTACGACCCCGCTGAGGAACTACCTTTCTCACTGTTCTTTTTTGAGGTCCCTATTTTAGGTGATATCCGCAGTCACATAAGAAGAATTCAACGTCTCTCACACTATCATAACTGGAGAACTCTACAGTCCCAAGGAAAGTACTTGAGGATGCTCAATGAGAATAACATCACCCCCACTAAAGACATTTCCAAAATCGCACCTAAAGCTTTCACTGCTTATAGAAGTAGAGAACTCCTGGGTCTCCAAGCCTCTCCAGCACGTTCATTTAAACTGGGGAAATGTGATCGTAACTGAAAACTGCCCCATATTGCCAACAGAATACAAAATGCACCTTCGAACACATTCAACTTGAATGCTCAGGACATAATACTAGTTTGAATAATCTTAAAACAACTCAGGATGCTGAACTGAGAAAAATCATTGCTGAAGAAATTTCAGGCAAGCCTAAACTCCTAAACCCTGGTGTAGGTACCACATATATCAAAACACAACCATCGAAACTTTTCCCACTTGCCGACCTAAGACAGGAAATGAATGAGGAATTATATTTACACGCGCTTCCGAAAGCTAGCATGTATCGACCATCAAATTCAAAAAAGAATGCCATTGCTGTGACTGCCAAACCGGAAGATGACCCCGACACGGGAACAATTAAATATCCAGATCTCCAATATGTCCAAAGGAAAGATTTCTGGAAACTTTTAGCTTGGCACCGTCTTTCCAACAAAGCAGTTACATGCTCACTTGCGGAGTACTCGAATAGAGCACGTGATATTCATGAAGCACTCAATGCATGTAAGTTTGAATCGGGCGATCCGAAAAACTGCTACGCAATAAGAAGATGCCTGTTAGATATTTTGGTGGATGACAGAAACCTGGACAAAAACGGATGTGAACTCTTCTCCAATCCACTAAATGCCCACCCTAGAAATCCACTCGAGAAGATGCATACCCACCGCAAGAATGAAAAAAAAGCCCTCAGGTCTTTCTGCCATCATGGGAAAATTGGTTTTGATGGTCTCGCTTGGGATGCCTATGTGGACCCGATAACAAGCATTGGCAGAATCGTTTATGGAAACCCCCCTTTCGATGGGAAAGATAAGGGGAAATCTTCGGCGGTTATGACCACCTTGGAAATGGGCCATAAAGCGGCCAACACTGCCTCTGGATTTTCAGGAACATGGATCCTCCCGCTGTCCCCCAAAAATCAAAAAAGATGGTTTGATAAAGGCTTTAAACTTGTTTTCAGATTCCCGCATCACATTATCCCATTCATCCCACACGGTTATTGGACGGGTGATGACCCCTACGTTCTCCCAGGTGGTGGGTGCTATAAGGATGCCTTTTCGGATGCTGTCATTATAGCTATAGACAGTGCACCCCGTGATATTCAACCAGCCTTTGACTGGAGGTCTACTGTACCGGAGATTTGTGGCGAAATATCCAAGCGTGAAGGTGGGGCAATGGTCGTTTGAGAAGGCGGGAGTTTGTAAACCGCTCAATGTGGTACGGTTGAGAAGAAGTGACAACATAATCTATCTCTTGTTGTTGTAGATATCACGAGGACATGCGCATGGTCCATAAAGGGTTCGACGAAGCACGGGAGGCGATGCACAAGAAGTGCCCGTGCAAGCAAGGATAAGAAGTGTTGCCCCCGAGTGCCACGGACGGCGGAGGAAAAGAGGGAGAGCGCGGTGGGTGCGCCGACGGGGCAAGTATGTGACATCGTGAAGGCGTGGAAGTCTACCTCCACGCTCGCGGAGAGTCTGTTGTGCCCGCGTGAAGGGGATACGCACCGCATAGAGTGCCTGTTGCAAACCTGCAAACAGTGCGGAGGTTTGAAGAACTTTAAAGTGTGCGAGAAGGAGGTGCAATATGCGGAGGAGGAGAGGTGGTCGTGCTATGAGACTCTTAGTACGGGCAAGTACGACGACGAAGGGAAAGAGGTCAGGAGGTTGCAGTTTTTGCAGAAGAAGACGAAATTGGGGGCGTTGATATCTAAGCTGCAAACGCCGTTGCTGGGGCACGAACCGGGGAAGTCACCAAACTGTCGGTGTAATGGACGCTTTCTGTGCGAGGACGCGGCGTCGGAATCGTGGAAGTGGCGGAGGCTAAATGGCGTCGGGGACTGCCCGGTTTTGCGTCCCTATGCTTCCCATACATTCATGGCCTTGCACCAGCACCGTCAATTTAAGACGTGTATCACGGATTTGCCGTTGGGGCATACGGCGTGGTGTTTCGACTTCTCCGAGAACCATTCGTTGAACATCCCGAGGGAAGTTCAGAGATTGCACTGGGTGGTGAAGCAGGCTACTGTGTTGGTGTGTGTATTATGGCGGCACGCGTGCAAGGAAGTCGATGGGGTAGAGTCCACGGCGGAGAACCCGGTTGTGATAAAGGACTTTGTGTACTTTATCAGTGATGACCGCAAGCATGATCACAGATTCATTCAGTACATGCGAGAGGTGATCATCAAGGAGTACTTTGAGAAAAGGGGGATTCCGAAGCCAATATTTATTCACGAATGGGCGGATGGCTGTGCGGGGCAGAACAAGTGCGCGGCGGGATTCGCGGACGTGGGAAACAGCAAAATGGAATGGTCGCTGGGGATTCCTTGTCAGCGGAACTTCTTTGAGACGGCGCATGCTAAAGGGGAGCAGGACGGAGCGGGGGCACACGTGAAGCATGCAGCGGCGGTGGCGGTAATTTCGGAGGGTGACAAATGGTATGGGAAGATCTTGTGTGCGGCCGATCTCTATGCTTTTTGTGTGGAGAGGTTGCGCACACGCGCGGACACCAGCTACACGAAGTCGAGGGCCGCATTCAATCAACGATTTTTTATCTAGTTCCCGAGGACGCGACGAAAGAGGTGGCGGGAGGTTTGTCGGCGGTTGATCACACGGCGCGCATCGCATACAAATCTTTGGAGCGCACTTTGCAACTGCATTCGGTGCGATCGGGCGTGGAGGGGAAGTTGCTGGTGCGCGACAGGACATGCTATTGCGTGTCATGCTATGCGGAATGTGTGTCGTCCATGCCGACGTCCGAGAACTGTTTGGAGAGCTCGCATGTGGATTTGTGGAGGGAGGTGGAATTGACGCCCGCAACGGGTGCGGACGCGGCAAGGGTGCGGGAGTTGGTGGAGGAGTATGCGAGTGATGTGAGTGTAGCGGTGCGGCGCGGATGCATCATCGCGGTCCACCGAGACCCGGCGGACCGCACACACGCCTACTACTTGGTGAAGGCGTTATCCGCCGTGACGGAGGTTGGACCTAGGGGGCGCCGAGATGACTATGGGCAATATTTTGCCCCGGGAGAATTTGTGGTTTCGGGGAGGTACTTTGAATGGGAAGATGCCGATGTGAGAGATGACTACATACTAGACACAAGTAAAAAGTGCTTGATCTCTTGTGAAGCCGTGCGTGCAACCGATGTGCGCCTAGTTAAAAGAGGGGATGTGTACACGATGCCTGCTGCCGAGCATGAGCGCGTATCACTGTTGTAATTTTGGCATTCTAATACATAGTATGTGATTTGGCATTCACACTGCAATAATGATAACATTTTTTGCATATTCATGCTCAAGCATTTGAACAAACTTGGGGTATCACAATTTTGATGTGACGCGCATGCATGCCAAGTGCAAAACACGATTTCCTGCGGTTTGCAGTGACCAAAATGGCCCCGCACGACTACTCCTAAACCCTAAATGTCAAAAGTTTTAACATTTTTGAGTTTGTCCAAACCTTCTCCAAACTTCTCCAAAAATATCAAGCCGTATAATAACATTTACCGAAATTATGCACTTTATAGCGGACCCCGCATACGCGAAACCCCTGCTCTCACAGCCAATATTTCACCCGCCAGCAACCCTAAAACCCTAAAATCTTGGCTATGCAACTTTCTAGTGCCTTCAACTAACTTGGTGCACCTTCCCAAACTCGGCGATGACCTTTTATCAACACATTCATGTGACGCGCATGCATGCCAAGTGCAAAACACGATTTCCTGCGGTTTGCAGTGACCAAAATGGCCCCGCACGACTACTCCTAAACCCTAAATGTCAAAAAATATTTTTTTGAGTTTGTCCAAACCTTCTCCAAAAACATCAAGCCGTATGATAACATTTACCGAAATTATGCACTTTATAGCGGACCCCAGCATACGCGAAACCCCTGCTCTCACAGCCAATATTTCACCCGCCAGCAACCCTAAAACCCTAAAATCTTGGCTATGCAACTTTCTAGTGCCTTCAACTAACTTGGTGCACCTTCCCAAACTCGGCGATGACCTTTTATCAACACATTCATGTGACGCGCATGCATGCCAAGTGCAAAACACGATTTCCTGCGGTTTGCAGTGACCAAAATGGCCCCGCACGACTACTCCTAAACCCTAAATGTCAAAAAATATTTTTTTGAGTTTGTCCAAACCTTCTCCAAAAAAAATATCAAGCCGTATAATAACATTTACCGAAATTATGCACTTTATAGCGGACCCCGCATATGCGAAACCCCTGCTCTCACAGCCAATATTTCACCCGCCAGCAACCCTAAAACCCTAAAATCTTGGCTATGCAACTTTCTAGTGCCTTCAACTAACTTGGTGCACCTTCCCAAACTCGGCGATGACCTTTTATCAACACATTCATGTGACGCGCATGCATGCCAAGTGCAAAACACGATTTCCTGCGGTTTGCAGTGACCAAAATGGCCCCGCACGACTACTCCTAAACCCTAAATGTCAAAATTTTATATTTTTGAGTTTGTCCAAACCTTCTCCAAACTTCTTCAAAAATATCAAGCCATATAATAACATTTACCGACATTATGCACTTAAGTATGCAACCCCCGTCCACCCACGCGTGCCACATGCCAGCTGCGCCTGCCTCTCGAGCTCGGTTGATTTCCGTTTCCCAACGTTGCGCCACTGCTCACTTGGCAGCCATCCCCGCGTCGCCTTCTTTTGGGCTTCCGCCCACTCAGGCAGTTGTCGCGCTTTGGCTTTGCAACAATTGGGTCCCCCAATGCCTATTCTAGTTGGTGTGCATACATGTGTATGCGGTGCTTCTATTGACCCCTTTGGCTACCACTACTTTGACTGCAACCGGCGTGGATGGGTTATCACGGCACATCATGGCGTTCGTAATGTGTTGGCATCTATGCTGAAGCAAGTCTTTGATCCAGCCTTTGTCATCGTGGAGGATCGCAATCATCATGAGTATTCGCCTGATTGGAAACCCGACATCACAGTGCTCAACCATGATGGACGAGGCAGACATATCGTGATTGACACGAGCCTTACATTCCCTTGGTGTGCCTCGTATGTAGACCGGGCGGCTGCTCGGGATGAGCCGCTGCGGGTTGCGGCGGTACATGAGCGAGCCAAGAGGGCATTGTACGGACCAATCTGGCCTCGCACGCTTGTGCCTTTTGCCATGGAGTCTTTTGGAGGTTTGGAGAAATCGGCGCGGAATTCCTTCGACAGTTGTGTACAGCGCAGGCAAGAACGATTATTTCAGGAGGAGGAGGAGGAGGAGGAGGAGGAGGAGGAGGAGGAGGAGGATGCAACATGGAGCACGCGGAGCTTTTCGAGCTATTGGTTGCAGCGGATAGTGGTTGCCTTTCACGAGTTGCATGGCTTCGGAATTGATTGCAAGGCTAGTCATTATAGTATTCACTCTGGCTTACCACCACGCATTGTGCGATTTGTGCCAAGCAACAGAGGCATCCGATTGTTAAAGCAGACCGTGATGATCACGACGCGTGTCCCGGGCGCGACGGGGCATACACGACTACACACGAAGCGATTCACAGCGTGAAACAGACATACGTGTAAGTATGAGCGAAGGTCGCTGCATACACAGACTATCTTAGCATGCACCACGTGATTTTCCGTACACGCGCGGTAATGCATGCTGCGTTACGAACACATGCATGTAGGCAGCTGGCTCGATAACGCGTACCCTTGGCAAATGATGTCTCGAAGCCGAACTTGTGCGTGGTCGTCAGAAACGGCGGATCGTTCACCGCGCGTGCGTATATACTATACTTGCAATAGTCCAGCAATAGTCGCACCGACCACTTACAAACAAGTCTTGACTTTGCGTACGATAGGTGTATTGTATCCTTGTCGTCCTGAGCTGAGCTTTGGATGCAGCTGGCTCGTTTACACATGCGGATGATACTGGGTTGTGTGCATTGATGGAAAAATATATAGCTCATAAGCCATGGCCTTTCACGTCATCACGTCGCATCAATTACTGCAAACGTTCCGTACGTGCCGTTGTTAAGCCTTGTTCTGTCTTGTTCGAGTGTATTGTATATATAATTACCGACTTCATACAGGACCTCGGATCTTCCAGGGATTGCAGGGCTAGTCATGATTATCAGCATGGATGAACGTTGTGAACCTGCATGAAGTTTTTTTAGGTGGCAGTTTTAGCATTTGGATGAGTTTGTTTGTTTGCTGTGCCTTTGACCTTTCCATTGTGAGATGTGAACCTTACAATAAAGTTTCTGCGGACACCTCTTTCTATATACATACATACATACACACACACACACATATATATATATATATCCCACACACACCCACACACACACACGCACACTCTCTATATATATCCCTGTATATATACAGGCCGGCCTGTACCAAAATCGGCCGGTATATACCAGCGGCGCGCTCATACCGTAACATATATGCCACCCTAAACACACACACACACACACACATGTATATACAAACTACCCTTCCATACCGGCATCCGTTGTAGCCTTCTTCGTTGAGAGTACGCTCACAATTTCCACGGGTCGTGTAAAATGAGGGCCTCTTCCGAAAAGTGGAAGCAGTGTTGGAAGCACGCTGCGAAAGCTCCATTTGAAAACATAACGTGATGCCGTTATTTCCGCGGCTGACATTCTATTCCTGATGTAGTGTCGTAGCGTATTAAGACTAATTGCCTTGCGGTATTGCTACAGGCGGTTTTTATGAACAAGCTCTGGGTTTCCTTCGGGATCCTGACAATATGGATGGCAAAGTATCCGAGCCAGACTGCTTTCTGGGGATACTTGCTGACGAGCTGAACTTATGCAGATATGTCACATTGCAAATACAATGTACGTTACGGGCGGAATCATTACAGAGTCCCGCCATAAGGAGGCTTGAACCTCGGCCTTTAAAGACGCGACAAACCGTGCTAAACGCAGTGCAATTTGGGATGCATTGAAATACATCAAATTTTGCAAATCTTGATTGTGAGCTGTGGAAGTGTGGATGCTGGTGAACAATATATGCTGCTGCTGCTCCTTACTGATGATGCCCAATGTCGCATTCCAAGGACTATGAACAGATACATATATTAATCAACTATCTTGGATGAGATGGAATTGTGACGCATGGGGATTGTCATATCACTCATGCAGGGCAATCGTCGCGCAACCAAGACGTTATTACCATTTTGATATATATCACCCCCTTTGACACACCTTTTCTATTCACCCGATATTTTCACATAAGCTCAAGCCGCCAGTGTCGGCATCATGAAGACGCGGAAATCACTGTGCAGGCTACACTGCGCGCATCACACTGAGTGCCGCCCTTCAGCACTGGTCCATATTCTACGCAAGGACTTTGATGTTGACATTTACTGGATTCAAGTTTCTTCGGATGCACTGGATATATTCTTCAAACTCAGCCACATCACAAATAGTTCCGCGTCTCAGGAGTCGTTTGAGTCGGTTTCCTATGTCAGCTGGATTGCCCGCGTTCGGGTGAATTTCCTGTATTCTTTGTATTTCTGAGACAAAAGTAGGCTCAGCAGCATTCTGAGCCAACAAGTCAGCCTGGCTGTGCTGTATCTGATTGTTGACGGCTTCAAATATGCCTGCAAGTTTCTTCATCTGCTCTTTAGTTGGAACTTGAAGGTCAGTTGCATTCTCCATTTTTGAGGTGCGAACTGAGTCGAGACACGCCTTCACCTGCATTGAAACGTATCCTTATGCATTGTCAATATAAGGGAACTGCTTTAGCGATATTTCCTCACGCGACACCAACCTCACATCGAAACAATTATTAGTCAAACACACCAGCCTTGTACACACCTCCGCACATTACTGGGCGTTACAAATCAGCATTGCAGACCAATGGGGGAGTAGGACATGCATGGCAGCATTTGTACCAACAGAATCCATGGGGACAAATCGGAGGCCTATAAAAGACAGCACATTGCTAGAGAGCAGCATATTCGGATACATGTTAAGATGGGGGCGACACGCTGTTATTCGGACCGCCCAGGAGGATTACCTCAGTGAACGCATCTGCCACAGCCTCTTTCTGCTCGCCGCTGAGCCTGCTCTTCTCTGAGGCGTCCTTCATGGCTTTGATTGCGTCGTAGCACTCCTGAAGCAGCGTCATAAGTTCGTCCTCGACCTGAAAGCGCCAGCGCCACCGTGGATATTTTCCTCACAGATTTCACCCAAACCAGCGTAGCTACGCCTGGTGTCAGCTGACACTGGCACATCGCATGAGGCCTGCCCTACACTCTTGCCGGCTCCAGCCAGCGGCTCGCGCAGGCCAGCAGCTCAAAATTTTCACCTGAGTGCCCAGCATCGGAGGGCTAAACTCATACCTCTCTTTTTAGGTTGCATGTAATGATCACGGCACATTTGAGCGTATGGACCTCGTCTTTTAGCTCTTTCATATGCTGATTGATCGTTGACAACATCAGATCTTTCCAGAATGGCTCTTCTCCACGGCCTCCATGACCGCCTCTCGCCTCGCCAAGCTGCACCATCGCCATTGAGGAGTCCTCAAGCTTTGCACCGCCTTTCATTACATTGTAAATATTCTCTTGTGCAGCATTATGGTGGGTTCCATGTGCAAAAGTAGGATTCTGCCGACTGTCCCACACATCGGGTGTTTCCTCAATGGAGATATCCGGGTCGCCCGCAGCGCAAAACACAGCGTTCTCCACAGGGTTGTCAAAGACTGCGTCCTCTCCAGGATGGCCGTCGTTGCTCTCCGGGTCGTCTAAGTCCTCGGCATCCACCACCCAGCATTTCAGCATCTGCATCAAGGCCCGGTCCACCGTGTACCAGATGCGGTCCTTATTGTACACATACACAACAGCTCCCACCATGAGCAAGAGGAAGGTGACGCCAATCCCGATGACCACATTCATATCTTGCGATTGCGACTCGGAAGAGGCGCCTTGCATGACACACACCCCATGCCCACAGTCAGCACGCAATGATCACACAATCTACGTGCGTATGTGGTGTTGATGCAGAAGGAAGGAAACAAAGCACAGGGCGATCTTCAGGCGAAGCAAACCCTGCAGCGCGCACTCTCGTGTATAGCAGTCACAAGTTCATAAAGGCTGCTCTGATGGACAACGCTCGGCATGTGGGAACCCTGAAAAGATTGCCTGCGGCACCACGCGCAGCTTGCTACCATCACACCAGCTAGCGGAAGCATTTGCACCCACACGCGCGTGTGCGTCCGGAATCGCGTTCAAAACTATCCTCGGCGCAATCATGTGTCGAGATTGCCAAGAAATACGCATTGCAGATATCATTGTGGGAACACATATAAGCAACGAGATGCGCAACACGTAAGCAAAGAGATCAGCGAATGGAGGGCGATGGTGGGCTCGTGCCACCACGCTAGAGAGTGTGCCATTAAGCATCCGCCGGTGTTGCGAGGACCCTATGTCGCTTTGCCCCGTGCGTGGTAAAAAGCCTTTCGCCTTCGATTCCCCGACCAAGACGAGAGACCGCGTCGGTCGGCAAAGCCAAGCAAAGGAGGCATGTGCGCGGTTTGTTGCCCGGGTTTCCCTCAAGTACTCGGAAATGGATGAGAGGCGGAGGGAATACCACTGGTAAAATGCGCCGTCGTCGTGGATCCCGTTGGTGTTGCTGATGTAGGGGACAGCGTCATCGGAGGTCCTGTTGGCATTACGGTGGGGGACAACATAGTTGGAGATCCTGTTGGCATTGCTGTAGGCGACGGCGTTGATGGAGACTTGGTTGGCATTACAGTGGGCGACAGTGTAGTTGGAGATCCCGTTGGCATTGCTGTAGGCAACAGCGTTGTTGGAGACTTGGTTGGCATTACGGTGGGGGACAACATGTTGGAATCCGTTGGCATTGTGGCGACAGCGTTGATGGAACTTGGTTGGCATTACAGTGGGCGACAGTGTAGTTGGAGATCCGTTGGCATTGCTGTAGGCAACAGCGTTGTTGGAGACTTGGTTGGCATTACGGTGGGGACAACATAGTTGGAGATCCCGTTGGCATTGCTGTAGGCGACAGTGTTGGAAGGCTTGGTTGGCATTACGGTGGGCGACAGTGTAGTTGGATATCCCGTTGGCATTGCTGTGGGCGACAGCGTTGATGGAGACTTGGTTGGCATTACAGTGGGCGACAGTGTAGTTGGAGATCCCGTTGGCATTGCTGTGGCGACAGCGTTGTTGGAGGCTTGGTTGGCATTACGGTCGGGTACATTGTAGTTGGAGATCCCGTTGGCATTGCTGTGGCGGCAGCGTTGTTGGAGCTTGGTTGGCATTACGGTGGGCGACAGTGTAGTTGGATATCCCGTTGGCATTGCTGTGGGCGACAGCGTTGATGGAGACTTGGTTGGCATTACAGTGGGCGACAGTGTAGTTGGAATCCCGTTGGCATTGCTGGCGACAGCGTTGTTGGAGGCTTGGTTGGCATTACGGTCGGGTACATTGTAGTTGGAATCCCGTTGGCATTGCTGTAGCGGCAGCGTTGTTGGAGACTTGGTTGGCATTACGGTGGGGGACATTGTAGTTGGAGATCCTGTTGGCATTGCAGGGAGCCCGCTCTATGCGATACGCAGCGTGCACTGTGCCGTGATTCATACTTTTAGGCTCGAGCAATGGTTTCCCAAAATGCGATACCGTTCCCAGTCGATAAAAATGGCCCATCGTGAAAGTCGAGCAGTTATTGTAACCACTGTCGTACAGCCGCTTACCTGTTGGGCACGCTTCACCAATATTGGTTCCATTCGTTATGGCCACGTCGTCACTAATCTCGCTCGGAATCGTGCCACAGAGCTTCTCGTTGTCCGACACGTCCCTGCATCAGTCATTCAGCGCCCAAGCAACCCGTTCATGTGACACGCCGCAGTCAGGCACGAGCGCGTCAGGATTGGTGATTGGCGGGAGCGCAGAGCGATGTGAGAGTTATGATGAGTCCAAGCTACGATTTTCAAAGAAATGTTATGCAGTGTGCCTGTTGGCAATGAGACGTGAAGAGCAAAAGAGACCTCAAAACTCTCGACTGTTCAAAGCAGTCCCTCTTCCCCCGCTCATGAACATATATCTGGTCAGCCGACGTTCTCTTGGAGAATCTCAGCCTCCCTCCCATGGACCGGACCAGTCTGGATACGACTGATGCACTCAATCTCAATCGCAGCCTTCCCGCCTCTGCCGCCCATGCCAGCCTTCATGCGAGTGTCCACCAGCCAATGAAATACAACTTACATGTACTCCAGCAGAGTGAGCCTTCCCAGCTCCGTGGGCACGGTTCCCGTCAAGCGGTTGTCGGCGAAGCTTCTGCGAATGTCCGCCCCCGCCGGTGTATTGACTCACACCCCTTTAAAAACAAATTCATGCCCTCAAAACTCTTCAATGCTCAAAGCAGTCCCTCTTCCCCCGCCCATGAACATATATCTGGTCAGCCGACGTTCTCTTGGAGAATCTCAGCCTCCCTCCCTCGGACCGGACCAGCCTCGATACGACTGATGCACTCAATCTCAATCTCATTCCTCCTGTCACAGGGGACCTCGCAGCCACGTCCCTCGATGCATGCACGGACAGACGCATCTACGCGCCTAAACACATATCTGGCATATGCGGTATGGCCAGATTCCAAATCAGCCAGTTAAACATGGTGCATACACATGTGTGGGCATTCAGTCGTCACAACCATTATATGCAGATGAATACCGGATGTACCTGCTATATACGGACATATACCAGCTATAACAGTATTTATGAAGGACTAGCGGATATATCCGTCACACTCAACCCATCTGTCACATCCTAAATGCATCTCAATCAAGTGTTGAAGTAAATCTAAAGTTGCCCAGAGCCATGCAAGCCGTCCGATGGTGATGGGACGGGTGCGCACAAAAAAATCACTTCGCAAAAACTCCCAACGCCCAGTGGTGATTGAAAGGGGCACCCACAGGTATACGAGTTCGCTAGAATTGCCGTGAAGTCCAAGCTCCGAGGGGAGCGTTCCCATCAAGGCATTATCCTGCAATGTCCTGAGTGCGCCCCCACAGCCCCCACCCGCTCCAGTTACTCCCTCCTCAGCGGCCGAGGCCCGCCGTGGAATGCGCTCGCTCACCCTGTGTATCAATCTCGCCATTCCTCTCACTGCCTCACTCCCCTATCAAGGCCGACCACTGATCCCCGCCGCACCGCCCGCATCTGCGCTCTCCTGCGCAGGTGTCACACGGGACCTCCCAGCCACGTCCGTCGATGCATGCACGGACAGTGGCGTTTACACAAATGTCCGAAGACTCCCGTCGCACTGAGAAGGGCTTTAAAACGGCTCTTAAAATCCCACATCCCAAATTGACGAAGGAGCGGTGGCACACTCCGAAACCGAAAGCAACTACTAAGGCATTCCCAGCCACTCTCTGAGATATAAGAATATCCGGCACATGTAGTATGGCCAAATGCCAGGTCAGCTGATTACACACAACAACCCGTTCGTTACAGGAATGCACATAGTGTGTACCCAGCAGCTGCCCCTTGACCCAGAATTCCCGGAGCCACCCGAGCTCCTGAATGGCAAGTGGCCAGGGAGCGCACAAGTATCTGATGTTGTCCATGAGCCCCAGCTCCGTGGGGAGCGGGCCCGTCAAAGAGTTCTCACTGCCATCCCTGAGCACGCGCACCAATCCCCCATCCACCTCCTCCCCTCAGCAGCGACCCCCCTGGGAGCATGGCGGCTCGCCGTGTTCCAGCAGGCCACCATCCACCTCCTCCCCTCAGCAGAGACCCCCCTGGAAGCATGGCGGCTCGCCGTGCTTCTGCAGGCCACCATCCACCTCCTCCCCTCAGCAGAGACCCCGCTGGAAGCATGGCGGCTCGCACACTCCGAAACCGAAAGCAACTACTAAGGCATTCCCAGCCACTCTTTGAGATATAAGAATATCCGGCACATGTAGTATGGCCAAATGCCAGGTCAGCTGATTACACACAACAACCCGTTCGTTACAGGAATGCACATAGTGTGTACCCAGCAGCTGCCCCTTGACCCAGAATTCCCGGAGCCACCCGAGCTCCTGAATGGCAAGTGGCCAGGGAGCGCACAAGTATCTGATGTTGTCCATGAGCCCCAGCTCCGTGGGGAGCGGGCCCGTCAAAGAGTTCTCACTGCCATCCCTGAGCACGCGCACCAATCCCCCATCCACCTCCTCCCCTCAGCAGCGACCCCCCTGGGAGCATGGCGGCTCGCCGTGTTCCAGCAGGCCACCATCCACCTCCTCCCCTCAGCAGAGACCCCCCTGGAAGCATGGCGGCTCGCCGTGCTTCTGCAGGCCACCATCCACCTCCTCCCCTCAGCAGAGACCCCGCTGGAAGCATGGCGGCTCGCCGTGCTCCAGCAGGCCACCATCCACCTCCTCCCCTCAGCAGAGGACCCCCCTGGAAGCATGGCGGCTCGCCGTGCTCCAGCAGGCCGCCATCCACCACCTGCCCTCAGCAGAGACCCCCCTGGAAGCATGGCGGCTCGCCGTGCTCCAGCAGGCCACCATCCACCTCCTCCCCTCAGCAGAGACCCCCCTGGAAGCATGGCGGCTCGCCGTGCTCCAGCAGGCCGCCATCCACCTCCTCCCCTCAGCAGAGACCCCCCTGGAAGCATGGCGGCTCGCCGTGCTCCAGCAGGCCGCCATCCACCTCCTCCCCTCAGCAGAGACCCCCCTGGAAGCATGGCGGCTCGCCGTGCTCCAGCAGGCCACCATCGCCTACAAGGAAGCCTCTGCCACAAACATTGACGTCATCTCAGACCACCCCCTTCCTTTATGAGTGACCCATGCTGGACCTTGGCCTGCACCTGCTCAAATTCATCCTGGCAGGTGCCAAGAACGGCCCCTTCTAGTGAGCTTGTGTGACACTAGGGTGAGCCCCTTCAGGAAGACGTCCCGATGGCCATACAAGAACAGTGGTGTGTTGCTTTCTATTTTACTATAGAAGATTCGGTATCTCCCCTGGCGGTGTTGCCAGAGGGTTTTCCAGGAATGGCCGCTACATACGGCTCATTTCCGTGGACGTTTGCTTTGCCTTAACGGAGCAGCAAACGGACAGATCTCTCTTTTTCACCGCGAACGCAGCGCACGCAATTATGAAGAGATTATAACCATGTATTCAGGTATTCTGGTCAGCCGACGTTCTCTTGCTCTGAATCTCAGACTCCCTCCCTCGGACCGGACCAGCCGCTATACGACTGATGCACTCAATCTCAATCGCAGCCTTCCTGCCTCTGCCTCCCGTGCCAGCCTTCATGCAAGTGTTGTCCAGCCAATGAAATACAACTTACATGTACTCCAGCAGAGTGAGCCTTCCCAGCTCCGTGGGCACGGTTCTCGTCAAGCTGTTGCTGAAGAAGCCTCTGCGAACGTCCGCCCCCCCGGTTTATTGACTCTCACCCCTTTAAAAGCAAAGTCATTCCCTCAAAACTCTTCAATGCTCAAAGCAGTCCCTCTTCTCCTGCCCATGAACATATATCTGGTCAGCCGACGTTCTCTTGGAGAATCTCAGCCTCCCTCCCTCGGACCGGACCAGCCTCGATACGACTGATGCACTCAATCTCAATCGCAGCCTTCCCGCCTCTGCCTCCCGTGCCAGCCTTCATACAAGTGTTGACCAGCCAATGAAATACAACTTACATGTACTTCAGCAGAGTGAGCCTTCCCAGCTCCGTGGGCACCGTTCTCGTCAAGTTGTTGTTGTAGAAGCTTCTGCGAACGTCCGCCCCCTCGGTTTATTGACTCACACCCCTTTAAAAACAAATTCATTCCCTCAAAACTCTTGACAGTTCAAAGCAGTCCCCCTTCCCCCGTCCATGAACATATATCTGGCCAGCCGACGTTCTCTTGGAGAATCTCAGCCTCCCTCCCTCGGACCGGACAAGCCTCGATATGACTGATGTACTCAATCTCAAATCGAAGCCTTCCTGCCTCTGCCTCCCGTGCCAGCCTTCATGCAAGTGTTGACTACACAATGAAATACAACTTACATGTACTCCAGCGGAGTGAGCCTTCCCAGCTCCGTGGGCACGGTTCTCGTCAAGCTGTTGTCGGCAAAGCTTCTGCGAACGCCCACCCCCTCGCTTTATTGACTCACACCCCTTTAAAAACAGATTCATTCCCTCAAAACTCTTCAATGCTCAAAGCAGTCCCTCTTCCCCCGTCCATGAACATATATCTGGTCAGCCGACGTTCTCTTGGAGAATCTCAGACTCCCTCCCTCGGACCGGACCAGCCTCGATACGACTGATGCACTCAATCTCAATCGCATCCTTCCCGCCTCTGTCTCCCATGCCAGCCTTCATGCAAGTGTTGACCAGCCAATGAAATACAACTTACATGTACTTCAGCAGAGTGAGCCTTCCCAACTCCGTGGGCACGGTTCTCGTCAAGCTGTTGCTGGACAATAATAACCTGCGAACGTCCACCCCCTCGGGTTATTGACTCACACCCCTTTACAAACAAATCCATTCTGATTAAATTGGAGCCAGCAAAATCATCAGCTGAGTTAGATCTGAAGCCGGAAGTATTTAGGAGTCCCGACCGACGGGATCCGCAGCTCTGTTCTTTTGCCTTCGCAAAAAAACTTCACAAGAGAATTTTCCTTGCAGAAAATTCTTAGTGTGGCACACTGCATTTTTTCACCCCACATTTTAATGTCACCGTTTTACGACCTTTGACGACTTTAAGACTGGCCGATCAAGCAAGGAGGCTCGCAAGGTGGGACGAACGACACTAACTCGCTTGCGCCAGAATGGCCGGTTGAGACCCGCGAGCCGAAGACCGAGATGGAAGCTCTGCTAGAGCGACCAGGTGCGATGATGGCCCTCATGATGGAAGCTTTGCTAGAGCGACAAGGTGCGATGATGACCCTCATGATGGAAGCTCTGCTAGAGCGACAGGGTGCGATGATGGCCCTCATGATGGAAGCTTTGCTAGAGCGACAGGGTGCGATGATGACCCTCATGATGGAAGCTCTGCTAGAGCGACAGGGTGCGATGATGGTCCTCATGATGGAAGATTTGCTAGAGCGACAGGGTGCGATGATGACCCTCATGATGGAAGCTCTGCTAGAGCGACAGGGTGCGATGATGGCCCTCATGATGGAAGCTTTGCTAGGGCAACAGGGTGCAATGATGGCCCTCATGATGGAAGCTCTGCTAGAGCAACAGGGTGCGATGATGGCCTCATGATGGAAGCTCTGCTAGAGCGACCAGGTGCGATGATGGCCCTCATGATGGAAGCTCTGCTAGAGCAACAGGGTGCGATGATGACCCTCATGATGGAAGCTTTGCTAAAGCGACAGGGTGCGATGATGGCCCTCATGATGGAAGCTTTGCTAGGGCAACAGGGTGCAATGATGGCCCTCATGATGGAAGCTTTGCTAGAGCAACAGGGTGCGATGATGGCCCTCATGATGGAAGCTTTGTGCTCGTCGGGAACAGCTGTCGGGTTAATGTAGGAGTGGATGGCGGAGGACAGCTGAGACCAGCCGTCCAAGAAGAAGCACTTCTCAAACGCCGTGCCAACCGCCCTGGCACAGTTTTATCCGCCAACCGCCCGGGCACAGGACTCGTTTATCTATGAGGATACCTTGGGGGCCTTCCCTGGGCAGTGTGCTACTGGTAGGGTGTCTTGGGAATATGGCCGGGCATTGTCTTTGGGACATCACTATGCTATTCCCGCCGCCCTACTAGCCGGGGCAGATGTGGTTCCAGCAGTTGGAGGCCATGGCCGACGAGGTGGTGATTCTGCCCCGGGGCAGGGACCTCTTTACTCCCAGCAGGCTGGGAGGGTCCGAGCTACTCGGGGCCTCAAGCTGGGACGGCATCATGTTCCACATCTCTGCCGGTGAGGCACTACCTGCAGGATGGAAGGCGGGCGGCCGAGCACACTCCGCACACGGGGTTGGTGCGTGGCTGCAAGGTAAAGGTGTATTGGCCCACGGATGATGCCCGGTACACCGGAAGGAGGAGTGCGGTTGGGATGCGGCGCTTCAGGAGCGCTGAAGGGGGGAGCTGGGGGACAGCTCCCTCACTGAGCTGGCGGTACAGATGCAGAAGGCAGCATTGGGCAGCAAGACGGTGGGCAACTACCAGCCGAAGGCTCGGGCCTTCATGGCATTCTGTGAGGAGAAGAGGCGTGAGTGGCTGCTGGCCACAGGGGGCTCGGTGAGGTTGTACATTGCCCACCTGCTGGACAAGGGCAAAGTGCAGGCGGCCAGCATGCAGCCTTACCTCTCCGCCATCAACGACTACCACGAGGACATGGGATTCCCCAGGCCTGCAAAGGGCTGGGCTGTCTCGAGGGCGGTGAAGGGCATGTCCGCCCTGCAGGTGCAGGCGGCTGAGGCCGCAGGTGAGGAACAGACGGTGCGGACCTGGCTGCCGGCCAGGCATGTCTCGGCGGTGCATGAGCACGGGCTGGGGCTGGAGCCGGTGGGCCGGGCAGCTACGGAGCTGCTCAGGGCGTGCGCCTACGTGGTGTTCGCATTCGTCACCTTCGGCAGGCCGGACACTGGCTTGCCCATGCGCAGGGAGCACATCAGCATCACATGTGACGAGATCTCCGTGGTTCTCGACAGGGAGAAGGGCAGGGGGCACGTGCGCCTCAGGAGGAGGCTCACCATCCCCGCAGCAGGGGTGGCGGGGCTTGTGCAGCTCCTGCAGCACTGGGAGCAGATGCGAGATGCCAGTTGGGGGCAGCGCCCGGTGACGGGCTCGGGGGTGCAGTGCAGCTACTGGAGGCTGCCGTGGGAGCGGGGCAAGCTCCAGTTGGCGCAAGCTAATGGCTGGGTGCAGTTGGCATTGGGGAAGCTGGGGTGTGTCCCTTCGGATGGGGGACACTTCTCTGGCCACAACACCCGCATGGGGGCTTGTACCTGTGCCAGGGCGGTTGGCACGGCGCTTGAGAAATGCTTCTTCTTGGACGGCTGGTCTCAGCTGTCCTCCGCCATCCACTCCTACATTAACCCGACAGCTGTTCCCGACGAGCACATGGAGAAGTACTTCCGGTGGGCCACTCACAGGTGGCAGCAGCAACAGCCTGGCACAAGGCAGTGTGCCAAATGATCTCTGTTACATGGCAATGAGATGTGAAGAGCAAAAGAAATGGATAAATTGGAGCCTGCGGAATTTTGGAGGTTTCTGAGCCGGTAGATCGGTCAGAGTTTCCTGAGCCGTCAGATCAAAATCATCAGCTGAGTTAGATCTGAAGCCAAAAGTATTTAGGAGTCCCGACCGACGGGATCCGCAGCAGAAGCTGTACATCACCCTAAAAAGCATGTGAAGCTGTGAATCAGCCTAGAAAAGACATTCCAAAAAGAGATTTTCTCTCACACACTTAAAAGCATGTAAGAAGAAAGCCATATTTAAAGAAATGCTATGCAGTGTGCATGTTGGCAATGAGATGTGAAGAGCAAAAGAGACCTCAAAACTCTTGATTGTTCAAAGCAGTCGCACTTCCCCCACCCATGAACATATATCTGGTCAGCTGACGTTCTCTTGGAGAATCTCAGACTCCCTCCCTCGGACCGGACCAGCCTCTATACGATTGATGCACTCAATCTCAATCGCAGCCTTCCTGCCTCTGCCTCCCGTGAAAGCCTTCATGCACGTGTTGACTAGACAATGAAATACAACTTACATGTTCTCCAGCAGAGTGAGCCTTCCCAGCTCCGTGGGCACGGTTCCCGTCAAGCGGTTGTCGGCGAAGCTTCTGCGAACGTCCGCCCCCCCGGTGTATTGACTCACACCCCTTTAAAAACAAATTCATGCCCTCAAAACTCTTCACAGTTCAAAGCAGTCCCTCTTCCCCCGCCCATGAACCCGTCCATTAGCCCCTTAAACCCCCGTAGATTGCAGCTCTTAGCCCCCGTCTGAATCGCCTGGGCGCCTGTGACGCATACGAGTGTGACCTGATCTACCCCGCCCTCTTCCGGTCAATACGCCCCTGCCTATGCAGCGGACCTTTCCAGCCTATGCCAGGCTTCGCGAGGCAGCCTGAAGGTGAGGGGAGCTTACAAATGTGTCAAATCTGTCAAGTTGCCAAGCTCTGTGGGCAAAGTGCCCGTCAACGAATTATCACCCATGTCCCTGCGCACCCACTCCTCCCCATCTGACCTCGGTGCTGTGTTTAATATCCTCACGTGAATTGGTCATCCCTCCGTGCGGAGCGCGTCTCGAGCGCCCGGACAAGCATGACAAGCGGATGCATACTACTCCCCTCCCCCAAAGATCAGTTCACTCGCAACGACAAGCTGAGACAAGTGGTAGACCGTGAGATGGGTCAGCCTCCCCATGCCATGGCGTGAGGTGTAAAGCAGCAGCAACGACTTTCGTAGGCAAGTCCGGGCCATACGCAGTCGTCAGAGGCAACAACCCACCCACTGCCCGAGATCCACATCTATGGCGCACGAGCCAAACCCAGGAGTAGCCGCACAATACAGCGCATGCGCGGAGAGGAGGGAACGCACAGGCTGGTGCATTGGGTGTCACTGTCCCCATAAGTAATGTTGATGCAATGTTCGTAGGCCCAGCTCGTGTTTATCATTTCGCCGGCGCACGGCCCCACACTCCACAGCAAAAACACGGCTGGCAGCAACCGAGGCGATGATCGTTGTCGACGCATACTCGATCTACCTGCGCGCATACCTGCGCCTGGCAGCCCGTCTCCGTCGAGCGTCATGGTTCCGTGCGAGCGCCAGTTAAGACACGTGGCAGCCCCTTTCCGTCGAGCGCCACGGTTCCGGCGAGTGCCAGTTGTGATGCATAACCGCATCGGCCAGCGGCCTCAGACGACGCTAGAGGTGGGCAAGTACAGGTAACGCTCAGGTGAGAGAGCGCCTCGTATTATTGCGGGGCAGAGGAATTATGGCGCGGACTTAGTGATAACTGGAGCGCTTCTCTCGAGGGGGTCCTTTTGTAACACGAGGGGGGGGGAAGTGTTTCTTCGCTTACCAAGTGGGCCTTCGGTTGCCTGCCTGGCGTCTTCGCCGACCAAATCCGAGGCTCGCAGAGCGGCGTATTCGAAGAATATCTGCACCCAGAGGCACGGGGGCGCCGCACTCAAGGCTATGGTTGGGTACGCTGCGGGTAGGATCGGCGACGCTATTACAACACATGAACTCGTTACGGCTCGCCGTCCCTTCACGGAACTGCCACATGACTCTGGTGGGTCGAAATTATTTCTTTCACAAATCTCGTAAAATCAAGGATGAATGTAGATCTTAGTATATGCTTTCAAACAGTAATATATCACAATATGTAGCTGTACTGAGCCAACCAATATTGGCGCAGAAAAATAGGCGTGCCTCCGGCTTCTCTTGGAATCTTTTATTCTCCGCCCGCTGCTCCGCAAGCGGCGTGCGAGGTTGTTGCATTTATTTTGCAAAGCTATCGAGGAAAACGCAAAGAAAAAATTGTAAGCCGCGACCGGGAAAAGCATACAAATACAGCATCATTCACGTTGGTCGTCACTCACCCTTGGGCGTCAATTTTTCGAAGGAGTAGATTACTGGGCACAGGTCGCCCTTCTCTTGTTTGTCGCGTGCTTTGAATAAGTAATTTGAACTTAAACTCAATACTGTTTTTTTCGAAAATATCCAGCGACCCTCCTTCCTTAACGAAGGAAGGAGGGCCGCTGGCTTCCTGTTTTTTGAGAAACAGAAAAGCTGTTTTTTGAGAAAAGTTGAAACGTCGCTCAATGCAGAGGCCATACGATTAACGATCCGATAGCCAACTAGCGGTAGGAACTACGAACACTTCTACGAACTAGAGCAGGCGAGGGCAAGGACTTATACCCCTTGGGCGAGGGGTCTACGCCCTACGTGTCACTGATACTTCATACTAAGTATCTAGTATAGGCGGGAGTACCCTTGTTATCACCTTTTTAAAGGGGTAGCGCTGTGGACCCGCACGCGCGGTACGGCATCATGGGCGATGGATTTTTTTTGCATTTTAGACGTCAAAACCGCCCCATTTTGGTCAAACATGCCATTTGGGGGTTTGGCCGGCTCTCGGGGTCTCCGAGGCATTTTCTCTCAGAAAACCAGAGTCGTACCCTTATTATCAAATGGAAATCTATTAATAATAAGAACTCGATAAACAGTTGTAACTCTCAAATATTAGCATATTTTGGACCCATTGGGACGACCCCTTAAGACTAATTTGACCGATACCCCGACATGGGCACCCCTTGCTTGCTCGCCCATACCGACGCGGGGCGCCGGCGGCACGCACCCGCCCAAGGTGGGCCGCGCGGGCGGCCACGGCGATACCATAGGCAAAACTCACCATTTACATGTAGTTTGACGTCCGTACAAAGCCCTACGTACAACCACCTACCATGTCGCCACACGATGGCCCCCCAGGCGGGCGCAAGCCGCCCCACCCAAACGGCCAAAAATCGGGGTAAAAAAAAAAAAACAGATTTCGGCAGTGAGCTTCCCGTGGAATGAGCCCCCTCAAGTGCGACCCCCCGACCCGCAGGGGGTGTGGACCCCTATAGCGGGATGTTTTGGACCCATTAGGACCCCATGTGATTAATTTGACCGATACCCCGACATGGGCACCCCTTGCTTGCCCGCCCATACACGCGGGGCGCAGGCGGTGCTATCTAGTATCCGTACAGTGCACGCGCCCGCGGCACGCACCCAAAGTGGGCCGCGCGGGCGGCCACGGTGCGATACCATAGGCAAAACTTACCATTTATATGCAGTTCGACGTGTACAAAGCCCAACAACCACCGACCATGTCGCCACATGGCCCCCCAGGCGGGCGCAAGCCGCCCCACCCAAACGGCCGAAAATCGGAAAAAGCCAGATTTCGGCAGTGAGCTTCCCATGGAATGAGCCCCCTCAAGTGCGACCCGCAGGGGGTGTGGACCCTTATACGAGCGGGATGTTTTGGACCCATTGGGACCCCATGGGACTAATTTGATGACCGATACCCCGACATGGGCACCTCACATGCATGTCTTAACTATTAACACTTGTACTGTGGTTTTCGTATAGCCTAATATTTTCGGTAAACATATAGTGGTGTAAAATGGGTATCGATATGGTCCTCCGATAATAAGATAACATATATAAGATAAGATCTCATCAAAAGTTATTTAAGCAAGTATGCATGCAGGTGGTGTGTAAATAACAAGTGAGATGCATAAGGTGTGACCTTGCACATAACATGTCATAGCATATAAGCTATTAGTTATTGCAATAAGTTATTGCAAAGGCTATTCAAGCAAGTATCCATGCGGGTGGTGTGTAAATATTAACAAGTGAGATACAGTACGCAGAAAAAGATTGCCAGATGGTTTCTTAACGTCCTTCCCAAGTCTAAGGTCACGAAGAAGAGGCTTGCACACACAGGAGTTAGCCCTGATATTTGGAAAGAAGTTATGAACGAAAGAGACAAAGTACTTCCCTCTTCACTCTGTCCATGGCCCACTCAAGACCCTCCTTATCATCAGAGTGATAATGAGTCCTATTATGGTGGCCACTACGACACGACAATCACCAATGCAAACCCCAAGCCCTTCATGAGCACCGTGAAATGGCCCAAAGTTCTTACACTCATGGGTTACCTTCGTTCCCCCTCTTTTTGGTACTGTTCTCAACACGATAGGTGTTCCCCGTGGTAAGATTAAACCACTCCTCAAGAAACTTTCAAGAATCTGCAGGCAACACACCAAAAACAGGCGAGACGTGTTTAAGTTAAACACAACCACCACCTTAAACACTGACCCACATACAGTTGACATCTCAAGCAATGAAACCGTGACAAAAACAGAAGCCGTTCAACAGTCAAATGATTTCCTTTAAACCCTCTTGCAACAATTTTCAAAGACTTGCAATATAGGATGGGTTTGGAGCTGGGAGTGTAAACTCCCGGCCCCCAACGAGACTCCAAGGGGAGGGGCCGTCCCCCCTCCCATCCCCCACCTCCCGTCCCCGCCCACCGGCCACCTTTCTCAACGTCTCCAAAACCCCACGAATTCTTCGACTTCCCTCCCACCCAGTTCACCACCCTCCACTTACCCGACCATGGTCGCTTCTCCATCTTCTAGAGTTTTTTTGCCTAGCACTTAGTGCTGGAGTTGACATTCAGTCCGAGCTCAGTCATCAGAGTTGTCATCGCCGACCCGTCATGACCGCTGTCATCACCGACCCGACCTGACCGCTGTCATCACCGATACGGCTCGACACCTCTGACTACCTCACTGACCTGATTGTCACCTCCTCTGATCGAGTTCGGTTGTCACATGAGACAGAGCACACACTAGCTCATTTCGCATCACACTCAGCATACTAGAACTATATATTATATCTTCTGTATGTTGAGAGAGATTCTGAGTGCGAAACCCTGAGCGTTGCAGTGCTTCCTGTTTGACCTGTCTTGACTGACTGGGTCTTCTCGCACTTAGCTTTTTCTCTAGATGTCACCCCGCTGACAAGCGGGCTGAGCCCCTTGTTTGTGGGCGCGCTGTAGCAGAGGGAGTAGCCCCTGGTGTTTTCACTAGCCTGCTTTGCAGGGATACTGCACTCTCAGGACTTTGTCCCCTTTGCTAGCGTAAATGTTTTATTACTATTATTATTATCATGTTGTTCCTCTACCTCCTGTATTTGAAGCATCTCTTATTCACATGGCACCCACGGGGGGGTCGAAATGACCATCTAGGGTATTTGGGTATTATACGGAGCATTCTCGAATATACCGGTATGTTGTGTATACTAGTATCAATGTTACCTATATCGATGATGCCAAAAACGATGGTGCCATCCATTTTGGCTGATTCGAATGCATTTGGTGTGCACCACACGCAAAATTCGGGGGGGTGTAGGAGTTGAAACATAGGGTTTGAGCGTGTTGGCACCCTGAACGTGTTAGGTGCATGCTGATCGATGATATATGAGTGCCAACGTTATTATATAGGTATATTAAGAAGCTCTAGATATGCTAATAAGTCCGAGGAGTGTTGAATCTCAATTTGGACCACCGGTTATGTGATTCGCGAATATACGATAAAGCGCGAATATATTGCGAGTGATGATAATAATATGGATAAAGCAACCTATTCAAGCCTACTTTTGCAACAAGTGTGCATATAACGCAACTAGTGCCTATGCCTTTTGTGCCCTTAAACAGGAGGCAGCTTGCTACAACCGGGGATCGACGATCCCAAACATTTTCAGCCTTACAGTAAACAGCAGTTGATGCAACGGATGCTTTGCACTAGAAAACGCCTCCCTCACACACAGAGGGAGTGCCATACTAAATATATTAGTTATGCACGTTATTATTTATCTATCTACTAAGTGCTTTAACAAAGCATCTACTGTGCGTGCTGTTGCCCACGGAGCCGACGGCTCCGTCACCACGTACGGTTACCGTCGGTTCCGGCAACCCCCTCCCCCTCCCCGGAACTGTTGGGATTTTAACCCAAGCTGAGCGGGGTGAGCCCCAATACTCAGACTACAGTCCCGAAACGTATCGCATCGACTGTGCACACCTCCCGAGCTCGCCGTTCCCTGACTGCGTGTTGATTCCAGCAACACGCAGTCAGGGATCTACCTAGTTTCCCAATCAAAGTGCAACAAACAGGAAGGCGTATTCCTGTCTATTATGGAGTTGCAGCGGGTCGCAACTCCTTCCGCAAGAGGGGAACACTTCGCTCTTCACCTGCAGCACTTGCATCCCCGCTCCCCCCCCCACGGGACTGTTGGGAATTCAACCCAAGCTGAGTGGGGTTCGCCCCAACACTCAGACTGCAGCCCCAAAAATACCGTATGATGCCAGGACGAAAACTGCACAAAAATATTCACAAGAGAGCAACCTTTTGCCTTAAGGTAGCCAAACTAAGGTGAACACTTGAGACTCGCAGGCTGCAGCGAGCTTGCTGCACTCTCAGAACGATTTTCGTTGCGCTGAGGCTCATCTTTTCTAACCTGCGAAAAAAGAATGGTGGGAGTTGTCGTGAAATGGAAAAAAGGCAGCTGCGCATCAGCTGAGACCCACCCGCGGAGGAAAATATTCCGTTGCTATATGTGCTTGGGAGTATTTTTCATGTCACCAGGCTCATGTGCAGACGTGGAAGCACACAGGAGTTAGAGGGGAGAGCAGGGGTGATTAAACCCGAGGACGCGAAGGTCCCGCCAGAGAATATTCCCTGGACGCGCTGCCCCCTTCGAGGGAAAACGTAAAACCCTTCCTGTACGGTCGAAAAAGCGTGTCATAAAGTTTGACGTTCAGGCATGCAGTGTAGAGTCCACCATAACTGTTCGAGCGTCCAAGGGGAAATTCGAGGCTTGCACGGTAGCCCTTATGTCACCAGCGAACACTTTCGACTGAGACCTTAAGCTAAAATTCGTAAACATAGAAAAGTTTTCAACACAGTCAAAATAAAAATTCATCAAAGCAATTCGCAACTCTATGTTGTCGATTCTTAGCTAATTGGAAACGCCTCACCTCGAAAAATAGGAAACTAGACCCCGTGAGTTGCGTTAACTAGGTTATATGCTCCCAAACACGATATACTAAGCTCCCTGGCGCCCGTGCAACACAAATAATGTTTTTTAATGGACTAAGAACAAAAAGTTTCGCCTCAGCCGCCTCGCGGTGCCACGTGTACAGAGGTAGACGAATGCGCTCGACAGTTTGTCGCTTTCGGTTTTCGCGGGGACTGTCAAGTCATTTTCGGTAACAAAAGCTATTTCCTAGATGGTCATATAACCGTATGTCATGGGTGCCATTCGTCTTCCTGTTGTTCCATCATGTCATTTATTCGTATGTCCTCATCATCACGGGCCTGGTCGGCTTGTTGCTGTGAGTTGAGCGTCGGGTCGCGTATTATTGTTTGCTCTTCTTCCGTCTGTGCAGCTTGGTCGTGGTGTGCCTCCCAGCGGAAGACATGCTCTTTTTTTCGATTGGTGCGTCCAGGTTGTGGGTTCCCCCTACAGTTCGGCCATTTTCGTGGAGAGCCTATTCTCTCCTTGCGCTTGTCCCTCCCGGAGCAGAGTGGTCACATATTTATGTATGTACTGCTAGTTTCCCTTTTAGTTCCCTGCTGTCCGAGTCCCCGTCTGGCACCATGGGTTTGCCTTTTATTGTTTCGTCATTGTCCCATGCTTCCGTAAGGGTTCCCGTGGTGCAGGCTTGTTTGGCTGCCTCATCGGCTCTCTCATTCCCCGTAATTCCTGTGTGTGCCTTGACTTTCAGGAGTGAGACGGTGTGTCCTGCTGCGACCAAGGCCTCAATGTTGACAAATATGGCATACAGGAGGTCCCTTTGTTGGTGGTGCTCCATGCTGTGGGGTTTTGTTCTCATGTTTTCCAATTGCCTAATGGAGTTGGCACTGAGTGTCCGTGCAAATGGTAAGTCCCCTGCCACTTGGTGGCCGCGGCAGTGTCACGGCTTTTTGTATCGCGAGGAGCTCGGCTCTGTTCACCTCTTGGTCCTCACCTTCCCAACGAATCATGTGTGCCTCCCCATCCCCCGTTCTGGGGCCCCACACCGCGGCCTCTGAGGCCCATTCTTTGCCTCCTTCTTCTGTTTCTATCTCCCTTTTGCTTCCGTCTGTGTATAGGTACGAGGTTGCGACTCGTGCGCCCTTTGAAGGAGGGGGTATTCGAATTGGGTCGGTATGTTACTCGGGGCCGTGTTCCTGGTAGGCTATTTAATTTAGAATATTTTTTCATAAGTTTAGAATACCCCATTTTATCGTTAATTTAGAATAAGTTTTCGTGCTTATGTGTGTTAATCCATATGAAATATTCCATGGAATAAATGTGAATATCCCGCACAAACGGGAAGCGCTCGGCCGTTTTGTAAAATTAGGGTGCACCCAAAATACTAAAACGCATCTTTGAAACTCGGAAGTTTCAAAGATGCTTGCCGGTCGCGTGCAGCGGTAAAAGGCAAGTCAAAGGGTTTAGAATCTAGAAGAAGTACAGGGGCCTTTTTTCAAGCAGGACACGCCGTGAGTGTCTATTACAACGGCGCCCACCATTATCACAAGCGAGACAAACCTTCTTAAAGCTTTTTGGAGGCTTCCTCATGATGGCACCAGCGGGAACGAGAGCGTTTGACCTGTGTGCACATTATTTGAACACGAGTCGTGAAAAGGACCACCGGTCATAGCCGGATGACATCAAGAAAACTTATTCTAAATTAACGATGAAACGGGTTATTCTATGATTAAGAAAACTTATTCTATATTAATTATTTTTCCCGTGTTCCTGGGGTCTGTTGTCTGGTCCCTTGTCACCGTCCATCTTCTCCCTTGAACCCCTGGTTCGTGCTCGGGCCAGAATTCGGTGGGGTACCTGACTACTTTCGACCTTGTCCCATACGGTTTGGGCATTCGCCTGTCTTTCATGCCTGGTGTGTAGAATGTTTGCGTCTGTCGCTTGTTGAATGGTGGGGGGGTGTATGTTCCATTATCCTCCCCTGCTCCCGGGGAGTAGTTCCCATTTGGCTGGTCCCTCTTCTATGTGGAGGTGGCTGTCTTCCCACCAGGTTTCTACTGCTGTTTGTACGTTGTAGCATTGTGCGCAGAGGTCGTTTCGTACGTGCGGTCCTGTGTTGCACATTCTGCCCCTTGCGTTCACCATGTCCTTTAGCTTTACCTCGGGGAGTTCATATCGCTGCCGTGGTCTTGTGTCCACCACACAGTCAACACTTTGGGTGTGTCTTTCCTGGTTTGGGGCGTTCGCGTCGTGCAGGTTCGCCTCCCTCGCCGGTTGCTTGACGGCTCTGGTCGTGCGGACTTTGCTTTGTGGGCATTTCTTGAGCGCCCTTCTTATGTGCTCCGCAGCCGCATCTGGGTCACCGCAGTGGGCTTGCCATCCCGCTTTGTTGGCAACTATCAGTACTCTGAGGTTCCAGTTGCATTGTTTCGCCTGCTGGTGTGTAGAACCCATCCAGTGGTCGGGGGGCAGGAAGGTGAATTTGCCTTGTGGTATCTCAAATAGGTCGTGTACTAGGTGACCTGCATGTGTGTTGTACAGTTTTTTGTATGGGGGGTTTTCGTATGTCGGGTATACTCCGACCCCAAATACCGTGTCCTGGGTGGTGGTGGCTGCAATGGCAAAGTCCAGTGATTTTTTGAGGTCCTGTGGTGTGTACTCGGGGTTGAATTGGTAGGCCCCTAGTTTCATCCAGTTTGTCGTCCAGGCAGAGCCTCTGGCCCCGAACACCTTGTCCCTGTCGTATTTGGCATAATACGTTGTGGTGTTGTGGTGGACATTGAGGGGTGAGGCAAAGAGTTCTGTGCTTATTCCGAATGCCTGTTGTAATGCCCTCTGCATTTGGGCGGGAAACGTCCAGTGGTTTTGTAGGTTCTTTTTGCGTTCCTCTTTTTCTTCCTTGCTTGAGTATCTAATGAGGCGGTGCCCCGCTTCCTCCTCAAACGTGGAGACTCTTATCCTGTTGTCCTTCCACAGTTCCGTGCGCAGCGTGCTTTGGTGCGGGGTTTGGTTGTGTGCGGTCGTACCCACTGCTTGGGTGTACCTCTCGTGTAGCCTGCCCAGTTTTTCTTTTGTGAGGGTGCCTATGTATTTTCCATTTCTATGGTAGCTGTGGGCAAGTTCCCCCTCCAGACTTATCTGGCAGTGGTGTTCTCTGTTGTTCGCAATGTCTTGCTCCGGGTTGGTTTCGGTCGGGTCGAGGGTGAGGTTTGATTCCCGCATGTAGTGTGGGCCAGGCCTGCCCCGTGTGTGGCCTCCCAGCCAGTATTTCCCTGAGTCCTGTGGGGTGGGTCACCTGGGAGCCTCTTGCCTGCAGCCTTTTTTTCAGGGTTGGGAAGGTGGTCGCACTTTGGCCTCGTCTCTTGGCCAACTTTAGGTAGTCAACCATGGTTTCCCGTGTGCTCCATGCGTAGGAGTCCTCCCCCTCGGAGTGCTGCCATTGTGTTCTGTACTGTGTTACTAGGGAGTGAGGGTCTGTTGGGTCAACGAGTAGCGTCCTCATCGCCACAATCTCCTTTGGCTTGTCTACCGTCTGGCCTTATTCGAAATGGCATGTTTCCATCTTTTCAGCCATGGTGGGGTCTACCTCGTCCACCCACTTGGTTTGTGAGCGGCGGTGGGGGGCTCGTAACTCTTCCCCCTCCCCCTGTCTTTGCTCGGTGGTTTCTGTTTCATTAATCCTGGTAAGTGGGTGTAGAGAGAGTTGTCTGTGAATCTCCTCTTTGGGGACCATCCGTGCCTCCCATTCTGCCATCTTAGCCTGTAGCTGTTCCGGGTTGAGGCGCGGAAGGTTGGTTCGTACTGCGTGGGGGTCTAGCGGCCCTGTGCAGGGAGTGCTCCTGTATTGTTGTTTCAGTCGTCGGTTCGTGTTGCTATCATAGAAGTCCCCCGGTGCCGCGACGTCCCTCGGTTGGGTTTCGCACAGGTACGGGTACAGGTGCGCCAGTCCTTTTGCTATGGCGTTCCGGTCTGTCTTGAGGGCTGCGTCCGTACACTGCTCCCTAATGTTTGTTTGGCTAATCGCTTGTTGGCCATCTTGGGTTATGAGGAACGCCAGGTCTGGAAAGTGTGTGAATAGCTTCAGGCATGTCGTGAAGTTTATCGCGGTTGGTGTGTCCTTGGGTACTTTGAGCTTGGCGGTTTGGTCTGTGTATATCGCCTGCCAGTCTGGAGGCGCTGGTAAGTCCCCATCCATTATTTTGCCTGCTTTCGTTTTTCGCGTTGTTCCTTCCGTTTCTTTGTCGGACTTTCTTCTGGTCGCCCCCTTCAGCTGTTCCATTATCTTTGGCATGGGGGTTTGGAGCTGTCTCAGCATTCCTTCGGTCCACCGGGGCGTAATGTTGTATCTGAGCAGAGCATTGAGTTTTCTGAGCGTGTTATATTTTGTTTGGTGCCCTCCCCAGAGTTTGTCAAGGTCTGTGCAGTTCATGCGAGTGGTGTTCCACCAGCCCCCTGGTGGACCTACTGACATTCTGAGTCTTGACTTGAGGTTTATTTGTCTCCACGCCGGGGCCCGGACTGCTCCTCTGTCCTCTTCGCCGTGCATGGCCTCCAGCAGCCCACTCCAAATCGACTGGGCGTAGACCGCCTGGAGTGCTACCATGCCCAGACCGAAGCGTTCCTTTTCTTGTGTGGTAAAAATGTTCGGCGTTCCGTTGCGGGGCAGGCCCTGTATGTTCTTCGTGGCCCCGCCTATAACTTTGTTGAAGTCGTCTATTTCCCCCGCTGTGTAGAGCCCGAGGTGTAGTCCATACCTGAACTTGCCCAGTATTGCGGAGTGTAGTGAGTATTCCTTTTGGTCCGGTGTCGGCGGGGAACGCAGTAGCGCCTGTATTCTGTGGTTCATTTCCTCCCTGGCGGTTTTTCCTCTTCGTCCCATTTGCCTGAGAATGCCAGGAGGACTCCCAGGTATTTGTACGTTTCGTTCGGCTTGAGAATTTTGAAGTGGCTTAGTTCACCATCCGCGCCTATCGTCTTGAGGTTCGCATGGAGTTCCTCGGGTACGGAGACCCCGTTCTTCACGCCTGTTATGGCTGACTTGGTAAGGTTGATCTTGAGCTCACTCCATTGTGAAAATGCCTGCAGTTTGTGCAATTGTGCTTTCATGTGGAAAATCGTGGGGCACAGTATGAGTAGGTCATCGACGAATGCTCCCGTTGTTGTCCTGAGGGGGCCCAGTCGTTCCTGCTCCGCCGCATATTTGTGTTGGTACCCATGCTCCCCCACCTCCAACCACCTCAGCAGTGGTTCTTGGTATATTATGAAGAGGAGGGGGCTCATGCTGCCCCCCTGGAGGAGTCCTCTTTGTATTTGCACCGTTTTGAGGGAGGTTTCTCCCCCCATCGTGGTGTTCATTGACATGGTGTCATGACTTTGTGTTCCCAGGACATGCCTTACCACCTGTGTGAGGTCCTCGGGTATCCCTAGGTACTTCATTATGTGCAGCATCTTGTCGTGGTCCACCGAGCCATACGCATTCTCAAAGTCCACATATAGGCTATGTAGCTCCCGTCCTGAGACATTAGCATCCTCTATCGCATTGGTCACTCTAGTGAGTTGTCGGAGGGTGTTTTTCTTCTCTCTTGAGCCTTCCTGCGCCCGAGCCAGTATTCCCTGCGTCTCGCAGAACGTGGAGAGCATGTTTGCTATCTGTGAGGTGTATAGCTTGAATACCCCCTCAAGCAGGGCTATGGGTCGGTAGTTTTGCTGCAGGGTGACGTCCCCCTTCTTGTGGTGGAAGCAGAATGCCCCTTTTTTCCAGGTGAGGGGGACGTATTTGCTGTTCCACATCTCCAGCATGAGGGCATGTAGGGCGTCATGGAAGCCCTCCGGCATGTATTTGAGAATTTCATTCGGGGTTCTGGTGGGGCCCGGTGCTTTGTTGTTGTTTAGGGTGTGCACCGCTTTGCTGTAGCCCTGTCTACTAATTGTGAGGTCCAGTCCTGTGGTGTTCGGTCTCGGTGCCTTTATGAGGCGCTCTTTTTGGGCTGGGTCCTCCCATGGTGGGGGGATCGGGTCTGGTGGGCTACGGTGTTCCATTTTGTATGGTGCAGAGTGGGCCATGTGGTCCGCGAGTGCGTTTGCTATGTTCATATGACCTACCGCCAAGTTGCCTTCCCTGTCCTGTAGTGCCTGTATGTTCGCCGTGGGGGCGTGACCTGTCTCCTGTGCTTTGGCGTATATTCTCTTGTGGTATCTCTTTTGGTTGTTCCGGTACTTCTTTACCGTTTTGTCGGTATGTCTTTGTTTGGTTCGTTTCCAATGCTGTTTGACCACTTGGTGCGCTGCTGACCTTTCTTTCTTGGCCTCTGCGGTGAGCCACGTCATCCATTCCTTTGTGTCTGCATTATTTCTGTCGGCCGGGCCTTCCCTCTCCCCCTCCTTCAGGTTCTGGAGGGTTGAATGTTCCGTGTGTGGGTTCCGTAGTAGTTGTTTGGTTTTCTTATGCGCCCGCATGAAGGAATGGGTCTTGGGCTTTCCACATCTATGGATATCAGTTTCACCTTAGTTGGGTATAATTCACATAATGCGATATACTTTACAAAAGCATACAAATCTTCACCAGCACATGCCAACTCATATCTCACTGAGTTATTCTGTCAAAACTTACTCATCTTGCTTCAAATATCCATGGCTATAATACAATGATTGAGGGGCAACCATGCGGATATACAACATGCATAATATTTTAATCACATGATATTTTGCTGCATTCCACAAGTCTCGCAGGCCCCGTCGCACCGGGTTAAGCGTCTTGTTTGACGCGGTCTGGGTGATCCTGGATGCCTCTGATATACGGTCTCATGTTAAATACATTTGTATGTGACGTGATGGTGTTTTTGGAGTGACATAATAATACAACATGCTGAAGGGGATGCATAAATCTTAACATTTCCAGTTGTTTGCCTACCTTGAACAGAATATTGCAATCAATCAAGCATCTTGCAGTTGATATTGACCTCAAACAGTGGTATAGAACTTTCGTACAATTTCAAATTTGTGTGACACATACCCATTGCATACGATGGCCAAGAATGCACATCCTTTCTGCAGGCATGGCAACACTTCACCGGATTGGTGGAATGAATGCACGCACAGCATTTAGAGCAGCATACTTAATGTACGGCAAATACCTGTGATTGCCTTTTGGTCAACAAAAAAAAAACGGCTAGGTGTGATCGAATCGCAGTGGCGACCTTGGTGGTCCGCACGGCTCCTGGCTGAGGCACATTGTTACAAGCCAATGTTTAGATTCTTCATGCGGCGCAAACGTACGCGGCGTAGGCGGCGCTCACGGTGCACTCCCGTCACCGTAGTAGCCATTGATGGCACGCTGGCCCGGGAACCACCAAATCCCATTCAGCATTGTATCCTAGCAATAGCAAAGCCCAACCACTGTTGGTGGTCACATGCAAAGCATACCATAAATTACCATCAAGCCCCATCATGCGCCTATCCTGTGGTCCACAGTGTATTCGCACACCTACTAAGCATTTTGACATGACCACCACTGCGGCCATTGGCGGCCTAATTGTGAGAATGCCACTGCAAGGACGTGCTACGCATCAATCAGCCAAACTCCAACTTTCCTTCTTCGCGCCGCGGTGGATTTACGAGTGGGCACCTCGAGGCCTCTGAGTTGAAGGAGCGGACACTGCTTGCGCGTCTGCTTTGCCCCACATGCAGGCTAGCCACGTGATCATTCAAGCTTCGTCCGAGGGATCGGGTACGTTGATGGGTGATCAGTTTCTCAACCAGGTCATGAAGCTCGTTCGCTGATCCCGACAGGCCACCCCCCTGCCCAAGCCCCCAGGCAGACCCCGAACTCCATCTCCGCCAAAGTAGATCGCATGTGCATCACTGCCCTCCGCCATCGACACCACCAAGCCTTTGTAGGGAAGCCAATGCGTACACAACTTGGACACAATGGCAGCCATCCTCAGAGTGCGCACCGAGCTTCTGGCAGGTGCCGGCCAATCACGTTGCAGCAATAAGCCGCAAGCCATCATCCCGGCTTGTACAACGGCCATCAAGCTGGCTGTCGGGAAGGGGGGAGGCACAGAGAGCCGCCCACCTCAAGCATCTTCCCCAGTTCAGACACGGTTAGCACACTGTAGTCAATCGTTGTCTGCCCGATCGAGCGGCGCAAGTCTCCCTCCCTCACAGCGCCTTCGATCATAAACGCTTCGCCGGATTGCACGCGCTCTGCCCTCCCTCCCTCCCTCCCTCATTTCAGCTCCGCTGGCTCGAATACAGGCCTCTGGCCTCGCCTGGCTCGGCCCTCGAGGCGTCTTTGCGTCCCCAGAGTCCTCAGCTATGCCCGGCCAACGTGGCAAGGCCTGGAGCTGTGAGCTGCAGGCAACACAAAACCGGCACATGCGGGTGTTGGTGGACCGAGCCGCACCAAGTGCCCTGCTTGCCTCCAGCTGGCTGCCAAGCGCTGTCGCAAGCTGCGCTAACATTCCATTATGCTTTCCCGCAAGCTGCGCTCCCCACTCCCCCTTCACCCTCCATCACGCGAGTGGCCCTCTATCGGACATGCTCATTATGGGGGGGATGCATGGGAGCCCCTGATTTCCTCTTGGCCCGCATGAATCGGCGCTGCTCCTTCCTTATGACCCATCTCTGAATGTGCAGGAGTGGCGCAGTTGCGAGCAACGCTCCGCTGCGCACAATTTGGTATTCACACCTCATCGAAGGGGTCCTGGGCGTGCCCGCGCATGGCTCCCTGCAGGTGCTCCAACGCGCCGCGCATCTCTCGCAGCTGCTCGAGTTCATCCTGTCACACCGGCCTCGCTCCCTCCCGCTTCAGTGTGGGACACGCTTACTCCAAATGGCTTGACGCCGGTGTGCCAGTGACGTGGCAGCACGGCGGCTCTCGCACGCAGGTGTGAGATGCACTCCGCAGGTTGAGCAGACATGCGTGCCACAGGCAGCAGCAACCGAGCGCCGTTGGGCTGTCCAATACAGGCAATGGCGCCTTCTACGGCACCAGGGCACGAGCTCGCGCAACGCTTCCACACAACCCCATTGCACCATTCTGAAACGAACCACTTCAGCAGCCGGCCGAACATCCCTAAGCATCCGCGACACCACAGGTGGTGCATTACCATAGCTCACGCCAAGAGCCTGCTGAGGCACTCAGGACGGGGACACAGACTCCCCTGAGTAGCTATAAGGGCTTTGCCATCCTCCGTGGGAGTGGTTGACATACTTGCATCTCACAAGCCACGAGCTGCTGCTCAAACTCATCCACCGTCATTGCCCCCACCTCCGCTCCCTCTCTTGTGTGCGGCCGGTGTTCCGCCACGCTCCTCCAATCTTCTTCCTTCGGCTGCCATCACGCCCCAATTGCCCCGCCCCAGCCCAGCGCACCTTGGATACCACCCCCAAGGCTCACCGTTCCGACATCAGGCCGATTTACATCGCCACCTCCTTCAGATTGACACCCCCTGATGGAAACAGGCAGGCCTGGTGCGTCCCGTTCATCTCATCACGAAGCACCGGCTTCACAGCAGGGTCAGCGCGGCCCGGCGGGCTGCACCGGTGGAGCCGCCGTGACCAGCTTCTCCAGGATGCTGTGGAACACCGTCGTGACGTCCACTCCACCGCCGCTACTGCTTACCGCCGCTCTCCCCCGCATCCCCCTACCCCTCACCTGCCAGACGCCAAACGAGGGCCCCATCATGCGGCCTGGCCCCGGCATGCCCGAGAGAGCGGCGTACCTGGTGGTATTGGCCGAGCTTTGGTCGCTCGAGCCATCCCGCGTATCACCATCTGTCCCTCCTTCACACGCCCTTTATCAGCCGTCCAGGACATGGAAGAGCACAGCTCCTTGCAAGCTCAGTAGCTCCACCTCTACATGGCTGAGTGCAGCGCCCAGTGGCCACTGCGGAGATGCAATGGCGGCATTCCCCCCCTCCAGGGGGTCTCAGCTGAGGACAGCACAGGCAAGTCATCGCGCGGTAAGCCTACTCTACACTTGGAATGCGCTCCTCACGGCTGGTCCTGCGAGCAGGCAAACACTCGACCAATGGAGAGGGCTTTGTGCAGGGGAGAGAGGAGAGGGGGGGAGAGCGGGGACACATGTCGGCCCCCTCCCCCAAATTGGCGCCATGAGTTCACAGATGGCGGTTTCAGTTGTCTACGCCCGTTCGTCAGAGGCATTTCAAACAAAGCTCTTGCGCTACTCTCTGCGTCCGAGGGACCGAGCAGCAGGCGGCTTCCTCTTCATCTCTCGGACGAAGCGCTCTGAGGATCGCCCCCTCCGCCGCGCAACGTCTTGCGCTGAGCGACTGGCTGGAAGCATCGCAGAAGCTTCACTGCCCGGGCGGGCTGCGCCCCGGCGGAAGTGTGCAACCATTTGCATCTGACCACCATCGAGGCACGGAATACCGTCCATTGAATTCAGCGCGGTCTAAATGCGTCAACCGCCGCTGATCTCGTTGCGCTGAAACCCAGCGTCTTATCTGAGGCCACGGATCCCCCCCCCCCCCGGGTGCCATGCGGACACCGTGGCGAAGGGACGGTGGGGAGCACAGGGCGGAGGATGCCGGCGCCGCTCACCTGCGCCAATCCTCGCCCCAGCTGCGGCAGAAAAGCGCTCGGCTGCCCCCTGGAGGACGCCCGGCCACCTCGCCAGTCAACGACGTGTTGCCGCGTGGCCCAGCTGCATCTGTGACGATGTCTATGTGTTACCCGCAGATGCTGGTTCGCCAGTATTGGCGTGGTGCACTATACCGAGCCTCCTTCCACGTGGGGCACAGAGCACAGAGCGCAGGGCGGAGCCGGACGCACATGCACCGCCTCATTGAGCTCAGCGACGTCGATGCGATGCAACTCCAGCATACTCCGGAGTCCTCCAACCTGCCCCGCAATCGCCTGGTCAACCCCCCTGCCTCTTGCCTCCAAGCTGCCCAAGCGCCCGGCCAACCCCCTGCCTCTCGCCTCCAAGCTGTGGTGTGCGCTCTCTCTCGAATGAAAGCCGCTTGGTGCCCCCCCTGTGGCTCGCACCTCACAAAACACGCAAAAAAGGGTTAAGAACATCACAAGTAGGCCCGAACGCAATGGGCAAAACCTCACCCTCATCCGCCGAAAGTCCACTAGCACGTCTCCTGCTGCCACCGCCTCATCCTGCACCACCAAACCCACCAAACCCTCTGCGCTCCATGACCAACCCAACGCGGAGCACCAGGGGGCATACTATATTCAGCCCACCGTGCAGCACCAGGGGGCATACTATATTCAGCCTACCGTGCAGCACCAGGGGGCATACTATATTCAGCCTACCGTGCAGCACCAGGGGGCAACTATATATTCAGCCCACCGTGCAGCACCAGGGCATACTATATTCAGCCTACCGTGCAGCACCAGGGGGCATACTATATTCAGCCTACCGTGCAGCACCAAGTACCATATTCAGCCTACCGTGCAGCACCAGGGGGCAACTTATATTCAGCCGTGCAGCACCAGGGGGCATACTATATTCAGCCTACCGTGGCACCAGGGGGCATACTATATTCAGCCTACCGTGCAGCACCAAGGGCATATATTCAGCCCACCGTGCAGCACCAGGGGGCATACTATATTCCTACCGTGCAGCATACTATTCAGCCTTCAGCATACTATATTCACCCACCGTGCAGCACCAGGGGGCACACTACATTCAGCCCACCGTGCAGCACCAGGGGCATACTATATTCAGCCCACTGCAGCACCAGGGGGCATACTATATTCAGCCCACCGTGCAGCACCAGGGGGCATACTATATTCAGCCTACCGTGCAGCACTGCGCGGGCTTCGGGAGTGTCACCTCGTCTTGGGGTATGACAGAACCGTGCAGCACTGCGCGGGCTTCGGGAGTATCACCTCGTCTTGGGGTATGACAGAACCGTGCAGCACTGCGCGGGCTTCGGGATTGTCACCTCGTCTTGGGGCAGTATCGAAAATGATCTCCGCAGAGTGAGCACATTCTAATGACCGACTGTGCCTAAGTGCCGAACCGGCAGTGACCGTGCGCAGGTCGGGCTGGAGAGCGTCCGCACTTTGACTTCCCCATTCGCGCCATCAAGATATGAGCGACCCGCAGGGAAGCGGACGAAGGGTTTTTTTTTAATTCGTCAGGTGACAAATAGCAAACGCACGTGTGAACATTTCATTGACAAAGCAATAAAAACAGTTCGCGCGGTGAAACGCCGAGAACTAGCATGCCCAATAAATTCTCTAAACTAAGGATTGGGCAGTCGATGTGAAAGTTCGATGCTATGTGTCACTGTCGGTTCATACCGACTACAGTGACACATCTAGATTTATTACTTCAACTGTTTTCCCGATGGTCATACCTAGATCCAAGGGCCCGATCAGTTCTGCAGGGCTTCAGATCTCGATTTAAGGATTTCTTCAGGGTTGGAGCCTCCTGACTGCTACAGGAGTCCTCGACACCGTCAGTCTTTACACCAACCTGATCAGCAGGCACGGCATATTCCAACAGGGGGGGCGCAGGGGCGCACCTTGGTGGTGGGCCCGTGCTCCTGGGAAGGAAGCAACAACAGGTTTGCAACGTCGATGACACTCTGCTCGAGTGTGGCAAACGTCACGCAGCTTGAAGAGGCCCCGCCGCTTCGCGCCTCCACCGCGGTGACTAGCCGATCGATTACTCCCCGCGTTCTGGCTCCACCTGATTCGGCGTCATCGCAGCTGTCGTCAGGGTCACCACCGTCACCACCACTGAGCCGCTTTTTCACAGTGAGCAGCTGTGTGAGCACCACATCATCGCGGAGGGCACTCGCAAGATTTTGCGCCGGCACGCCGCCTCCTTTGTTCTCGTGTGCGACTTCCTCGCGCACGCGGTCAAACACCGTCATGAGTACCCTCCTCAGCTCCTGCCGGGCTGACTGGGTGCCGCGCGTGGCCGGTCTTCCCTCCTCCTCGCTTTGCAGCATCTGCCGCGTCCCAGCCCTCGCCACCCCCTCAACATCCCCTCCGCTCCCGCCTCATACCACCCCTCTTGCAGGCGGTTAGCCCCCTTCACACCCTTAGCCCCCTCCACAGCTCGCCCCTTCACACCGCGTCTGCCCAAGGCGCCGGGCCGCCTAGGAAGCTATCAGCTTGAGAGGGAGAGCTCCTTACAAAATCGGTCAGGAGCAGCAGAGGTGCTGCGGGCCAGGGGGGAGGGATTCGAAACGTGATACCCTCCCGCCGCCCTCAGACCCGCCCCCAGACGGTGGCGATGGTAAGTGCCATACCACGGAGATGCGCTTCATTGCCAGCTCCCGCTTGATCGCGCTCACCAGTTCCTCCTCCAGCCGTTCGATTGTGCCGGTGCTGAGGGCGATCTCTTTCAGGCACGCGCGAAACTCGTGCACGGGCAAGCTCCATAGCTCCGCCGCCAGAGCCCGCCGGCTTACCGCGCGCCCCTGGCGGTCGGATGTGCCGCCTTCCGCCCTGCACTTCCCGGACAAGTCTCGCCTCAAACGCCCTGCGCATCCGCCTCCAATCCCCAACCAGCCAAATGAGCCGAAGCTCTTGGAGCTGAAAGTTAGCAGCAACACACCTCTGGCTGTGGCTCGGGGTCCCGGAGGGGGAGGAGAGGTGCAGGAGGCCGTCCGGGCGTGGAGCACGGGGCGAGCTCTTGCCGTCCTCCTGCGTGCGGTGCGTGCGTGGCGACTTATTGGAAAGATGCTTGGGCATCACTCCCGCCTCCGTGTCAGCGCCTCGCTTGCGTGGGGAGTCCCCCTTGCCCGCCCCCGTCAGCTCCCGCGTGCGCGAGGACTGCATGGGCTGCTGGCCCCCCGCAGCCAGCGCTGCTGTGGAGGTCGACGGCTGCAGCCGCTTCAGGTCCAGGAAGATGCCCCGCGACTTCTTGTCCGCGCTGTCCTTGGCCGCCGGCGCGCCTGCCCGGGAGTGGTGCGCGTCCGCCCCGTAGCGGACCTGCCCGCCCTCCGCCACCCACCACCAAAGCCACTCAGCACCGCGCGGGCCACATAACCCATTGCACAGAGGTCGGAGGACGCGCAGCCCATAGCACAGAGGTCGGAGGACGCGCAGCCCATTGCACAGAGGTCGGGGGGCGCACAGCCCATTGCACAGAGGTCGGGATTGTGCACAGAGCAAGCAAGCACCCTCAACTCTCCTGCCAGCCTTGAAGTACAGGCGGGACACATGAGGTGGGTCCGGGGGGGGGGCTGGGTCACAGACCTCGTCACGGAGCGCGTCTACCACCCCACTGAGGCTAGAGAACTCGTCAAAGAGCCGGTTCGTCCCCTCTGAATCGCCGTCACTCTGCAGTCGCGCCATACCCCCGAAGCCCATCACCCTTTCAGCTCCCCAATCCGGTGTAACGATACTCAAAATAACAGCTTCAGTCCCACATCAGCAGTGGTCGGCAGGCGCGAGGCACATTCAGCATGCAGCATGGACCGCGCACCTGATCATCGCTGTCACTTGACTGGTCCGTCTCTTCACTCTCTTCCTCATCTATCTCCTGGTGCGTGAGGTCGGCTTGCCTCTCCTTATCGAGCCTCTGGCGCTCGATGGCGGCGCGGCGCTGCAGGTCCAGCCGCTCCTGTCGGATATGATCGATCTCAGCTTCCACAGTCTCCTTCTCCTCCCGCTCCCGCACAATGCGCTCACGCTCAATGCGCAGCTTCACCAGCCGCTCCTGCCGCTCCCGCTCCTCCTCGTCTTCCGACAGCTCACCATCCACCTGCGCCTCGCCGTCCTTGCCTACCCATCGCTGCCTCTCGCGCCGCAGCATCTCCTCGCGCTCCTTTGCATCCAGGCTCAGCCGGCGCCGGCGCTCCCATTCCTCTATCTCCCGTGCCGAGAGCCCGTCACGCTCCCACTTTACCCGAGGCGACATCCCCATCGCCCGCTCGGACTGCGTCGATCTCGCGGTGCCACCCGACTGCACCTGCGCATCCACCAACTGCAGCCCCACCACCCCGCGCCGCTTCCTCGGATTCCCGGCTGAGCCCAGGGTCCTGGGGGATGACCGAGCTCCTGGCGGATGACCGAGCTCCTGGCGGATGACCGAGCGCCTGGCGGATGACCGTGCGCCTGGCGGATGACCGAGCGCCTGGCGGATGACCGAGCGCCTGGCGGATGACCGTGCGCCTGGCGGATGACCGTGCGCCTGGCGGATGACCGTGCGCCTGGCGGATGACCGAGCGCCTGGCGGATGACCGTGCGCCTGGCGGATGACCGAGCTCCTGGCGGATGACCGAGCGCCGAGGCGTGGATGGCAGTGCCTGGATTTCCGACAGTAACGCGGTAGGCCTGAAGGGTTGAGTGAGAAGGGAAGGGGCAGAGAAGGAGGGCCTCTTGCACCAGGGGCATCAAGCTCACCTTGCCGAGGGCAAGGGGGGTGACGAACGCAGGGGTTGCCGAGGCAGACAGAGACTTGGGGGGAGTGAAATTTCTCAGCACGTCCATGTCGTCCTCGTCGGACGTGACGTCAGCGCACACTTCCCGCCAGCCCTGCAGCACCTTCCTCGCCAAGCTCTGGGATCTGCACGCCGCACCCCACCGCCGCCCACCCCTCAAGGTGTGCAAACCACAATAGCAAATCTGTGCATATGGCAAACTCCTTGTGAACTCTTTGGGAGCCCACACGGCCCATGTCATCCCGCGCGGCCCTGCCCCATGTCATCCCGCGCGACCCTGCCCCATGTCATCCCGCGCGGCCCTGCCCCATGCCATCCCGCGCGGCCCTGCCCCATGCCATCCCGCGCGGCCCTGCCCCATGTCATCCCGCGCGGCCCTGCCCCATGTCATCCCGCGCGGCCCACCCTTCCCATGTCATCCGCATGACCCTGCCCCATGTCATTGCGGCCCTGCCCCATGTCATCCCGCGCGGCCCCTGCCCCATGTCATCCCCTTGTGACCCTACTATGTCATCCCGCGCGGCCCTGCCCCATGTCATCCCGCGCGGCCCTGCCCCATGTCATCCCGCGCGGCCCTGCGCTGTCCTTGAAGGTGGCATCCGCATCGCCTGCACCTAGCATTGGACGGGGCTCAGCCGGTCACCAACACCTGCCACAAACGCGAGGCACTTCCACACGCCATGCCCGCGAGCTGCACATCTAACGGTGCCATGCCCCTGAGCTGCACATCTAACGGTGTCGCACAACTGCTGGGTGCACCACTGGCTTCAAGCGCACCTATGGTTATGAGCAGCCCAGCTCGACAGTCTCCGTGTCGCCCATGCTGACGCGCGAGTGTTCCACTGGGCCAGGCACTCCGCCAGTAACTGCCTGCTATGGCACAGCACACAAAGTGAAGTGAGCACACAGGGGCGTGGCGCGCAAACTGCACATATGCCGCGCTCGCTCGGAGATCCCAAAATCACAACCCTGCACCCAAGGCAGCCCGTCCGCAATGGCCCCGCGGGCGACGAGCCACACCGTTGTTTATCCTCCATGAAGCGCCGGCGTTCTCGCGCCACACCCTTGGACTCCTTGCTGCATTCCTCAGGTTCCTGCTGCCCCGCCAATCTCCCACCCTGGCATGACACCCATCGCCTCCGTGCTGTCTCCAGAGCATCACTGCTACACCTCCATACTCCGGTTGCAAATCACACCCCTAGATGCCACTCTAACGGCCTTCAAATTGCACTCTTTGCCAGGTGCAGCAGCGATTGCACTCTTTGCCAGGTGCAGCAGCGATTGCACTCTTTGCCAGGTGCAGCAGCGATTGCACTCTTTGCCAGGTACTCCTCCAGTGCAATGTGCACCGAGCCATACTAACGAGGCACTCTTTCTCCAACCTCAGCCTCACCACGTGTACATTGCGTCCGGCGGTTATTTTGTCTGGCTTTTGTGTCATATGGTACCGGTGCTGTAACTGCATCATACACAACTACCTCCAGGCTGCGATGCGCCTGCCATCCTGAACCCTGCCCCGGCCTGCGCCCAAGTGCGGACCTCGCGGTTGAGGACTTTGAGCATCGCTCGCAGCATGCTCGCGCGGAAATCCGCCTCGTCCAGCACGAGGGCTCCCCACTCCCGTGCGAGCTCCCCCGCACGCGGTAACCGCACCTGCTCCCAACCAGCTCCGAGCGCATCACACCTCATCCAAACCCCGCCCGCGCTTTCGAGCCGAGGGGAAGCCTGGCCTCAACCAACGACTGCACTGTGATTCAGCACTCGCTGAATTTCACCTTCACATCGTCACTCGCAGACAACACGCGAACATTACACCAATGGTCGAAGGCAACAAGCGTCCATTGCATCGTCCATCGCATGTGCTCCGTTTCGCACAAGAGCGCGCGCTTTCGCCTGCCAGGACCCTGGAGGGGCGCGCGCTATCGCCTGCCCGGACCCTGGAGGGGCGCGCGCTATCGCCTGCCCGGACCCT
>LGRX02033195.1:0-43024 GCA_001247695.2 Cymbomonas tetramitiformis | reverse complement strand
TCATACCAGATCAGAGAGATCCACTGGCTCAGGCGCCTCCGCGTGGCCTCTGCTTGGCCATCATACCAGATCAGAGAGATCCACTGGCTCAGGCGCCTCCGCGTGGCCTATGCTTGGCCATCATACCAGATCAGAGAGATCCACTGGCTCAGGCGCCTCTGCGTGGAGATCCACTGGCTCAGGCGCCTCCGTGTGGCCTCTGCTTGGCCTTAGAATCAGACGGCGCTTTTGCCGCTCCAAGCCTGAGGATCATGCCCATGGGCGCATGCTGTAATTTGACGCAGGTGGAGTATGACGTGCTGGACAACCTGCTGACGAAAGCCAACTTCTTCATGCAGACGAAAGTCGATGACATGACCAGCCAGGAGAGGGCGGTGCTGCTGCAGCATCAGAGCGGGACCATCCGTGACGCCGACGCTAAATTTGCTTCGCAGGGGATAGACCTGAGCCTTCGCTGGCCACTCCACGTGGACAACTCTGGCTGGGAGGAGTTCAGCGGGTCGTGGGCGTTAATTATGGGGAGATTGCACAATGTGCGCCATGCCCAGATGCTGTCAGTGCTGCTTGTCGGCACCTCCCTGACCTTGGAGCTGGTCATCACCATGCACTTCTTGATCAGGCTGGACATCCTCGCCCAGGTAAGCCTGTCTCCAGGCCGTATGCCGCCCCCACCACTGGCTTCAGACGCCACCACCGCGGGAAATTGAGTCAGTACTTCAGCAGACGCTGCCACGTCCGCTCAAGTGGATCCTGGCACCCCGCGTGCGGCGCAGCGCTTCAGTGAGGCGTGTGGCCGCGCTGCAGCCATCTGCTCAGCCCTGGCGGCGCTGTGCGTGGTGCACTACCTGTGACGTGGGCACGCGCGGCCAATCAGATTCCAGCGCAATCCTTATGTGCCTTCCACAATTTAATGGGCATGCCCTTGGGTGCACTCACCATTTGGGGCGTTGACCCCGTGAATGGTAACGGTATTTTTTTTACCCTGAGTCTCCCCTCGAGGTGTCCGGGGGTATCGCGTGTCATGGACGGCTGCTGGGGATGGAAAACATTATGAGGGGGTTGTTTCACTCCCTGATGAGAAGTCCTCCCCCCTGATTCCCCTAGATCTCTCGACGGGGCACATGTCACGGATGGAACCGTCACCTGTGGGCGTCTATCAGTATTTGTGATACTAATGGCGAATGGTTGCATGTCATGGGCATCACTTGTGTGAACAAGGCGTCAAGCTCATGCTGTGCACGGTCGTGAAAGTGCCTGTCGGGCGGTGCTGCAGATGCTCCAGCTTGTGTATCCATTGCTCTCTGCGATGGCGATGGTTATTATGATACTATCTTGTAACTTCTCCTTCCTCGGGCTTATTTGGTATGGAACCATGGTAGAGGAGTACTCTACACTCAAGAAGTCCTTCGAGCTGGTGATGGCGGCCTCCCTCAATCGTGTTGTAGACATCAGAGAAATCGTTTATGGACACCCGAATGTCGACACGGGCTCCTTCACCTTCTACCTCGGTAATACCGTGCATCTTCCTCCCTTCTACCTGGACTGTTGCAGCTAGATATTTGGCTACTGTTGCCAGTGCTTGCGGCGATGAGCGATTTCGGATGTTTAGCAGATGGGAGATGAGATATGCGCCTCGCAGCTCCGAGGCAGCAGTGATCGTGAAAGTGAAGTGGTGGGGCTCGGGAGATGTGACTTGCAGCTCTGATGCACTATTTGCTGGGCATGACGATGGCTGAGATTCTGGTGTCCGAGCTGACGTACCAACAGCGGAAAATGCGCAATGCGCGAAGAATCTCGAAGACGGTGAACCTCCTTGAGTGCTGCCTGCACCATGCAACCGAGTTATTGGCGTCACACCACAACCACGGATTGCCCGACCGCACCAGTGCCTTCATCGTGCGGGTTCTGGCGTATGGCTCCGTGTTGAAGGACCAGGGAAACAACTTGCCAGCAGGGAAGATCCCAACACTGTTATTGACCATGAAGGAATACCAACTCATCGAAACCACAGTGAAAAAGAGCAGATTCAGCTTCCAGGCCGAGGAGGAGGACGGGGCTATGAGGTCTATCCTGGAGACCAAGCTGCGTGAGGGGATGACTGAGAATGTAAAATCAGAGAACCTCATCGTGAAGGGAAAGGAGCTTGAGCTATATGCCCTGAGTGACATCATGCGCGAACAATGCGACTCTGAGTTCGGGGTACGTCCCGGGTTTCCAGAGCACATCCTGCTAGTTGCCGCCCGGCCTCCCCGAGGCGCCGCCTCCTTGCGCGCGTCTTCTTTGTGTTGCTCTTGTAGTTGAGGGGGAGAGTGGAGGAACCATCCGGCGACGGGATGACGCTTCCCGCTGCCTGCTGCCTGGTCTGTGTGACGAGCTGTTTATGAGCTGAGGCGCACTCATCACCGAGGGCGCAACTTGATCGACCCAGGGCTCGCAATTGTGAGGCCTGAGGCGCGCACATCATACTATTTTGAGAGTGCGATTGGCGCAATGCAGGGGGCACGCGATTGACTCGGGTTTGTGTTCCTCAGGTCCCCCCTGTTTCCAAAGACTTTGTCAAGAATGTGTTCCGCAATGAGGTGGGCCCATGGCGTTCTGTGAAGGCGTCCCCTCCTCCTGTCACACAGATGTGGGGAGGCCCTGCACACAGATGTGGGGAGGCCCTGCACACAGATGTGGGGTGGCCCTGCACACAGATGTGGGGAGGCCCTGCACACAGATGTGGGGAGGCGGTTGCAGATACACTTTTGGCATGAGCAGTGGTCCATGGACCCGCGTCGCTTCTCGCGAGGGGCGCAGCACCGGCGTGCTCCTGAGCGCTTGCGTGTCCCTCGAGCTACAGGCAAAACCGCCTTCAGCCGGCATGCCTCACGCCCCACGCGGCGTGTGGGAGTGTCACCGTCTGTCCTTGCAACGATCAACGCCTCGACAGACGGGAGGTCCGCGTGGAGCAACTGGGAGGTTTCCCACGCCAGGATGGCGGCGGGCTCTGGGAGTGAACCAATCATCAGCGCACAGGCTCCATGCAGCAACCCAGTGGCCTGCACAGTTCCTCCAGGTTGGGTAACTGCCGCTGCATGGTGGGGATGAGTGCCAGCATATAAGGGGTGTATGCGTATCGGTGAGCGCGTGTTGCGGGCGTCTGCTTGGCTTCTGCGGCGTGGAACGCTCATTGACAGCCTCCGGATGAGTAACCATGGGGTGCCTGGCGGGTTATGTGCATGCAGTCGGTTTCACGAATGGATGGCAAGGGCGAGTTGGTGCAGGCGTACCGCCACCAGCTGTCGGAGGTGAGTGCACCATGCAGCCCACCTGTGGGCCCTGCGTCCATCCCGAGTGCCACGTGACTGATCAAACGATGCCCGGTGGACCAGGCATGCATCTGCATCTGTGAGGTCTTTCTACGGAAGTGTGTTGGAATTGCACTGCAAGTGCGCACCACTGCGCCTGCATGTATGACAAACGCTCCAGTCAGCTTGTGGGGGCAGCATCTGCTGGCTGCAATGCCTCTCGGGGCCACGTCAGCTTGTGGGGGCAGCATTTCCTGGCTGCAATGCCTCTCGGGGCCACGTCAGCTTGTGGGGGCAGCATTTCCTGGCTGCAATGCCTCTCGGGGCCACCGTACAAGCTGTTTGTCCGCGCTCCACATGCCGCGGAACCATGACTCGCAAGTCATGGGACCCCAACCCTCCCGGGCTCTGGGAGCACATCCCCATTTGACAGGACCAGCCCCCACCTCTCGTGACCACGGTACAAAGCGGTGCGATTTGGGGCAATGCGCTTTGATGATGGGCATACCCTTTCCCCCTTTTGCCCCCTTTCCACGTCCCCTCCACGGTGAGGATGCGCAGAGCACCAAGCGGAAGCGGCGCAGAATAAAGGAGGCGCTGACCGAGCTGATTGCTGCACGGGAAAAGATTGAGGCTCGCGTGAAGACGGTGAGCGTGACGCTTGTAGAGGCCATGAAAGGAAAAAGCAAGGACTCTCAGAAGATTTCAAAATCAGCCGCGCAAATCCTCGAGCACTGGAGCACGCCGCCGAGACATACGAGACGTAAATCATCCGTAGTCAGGAATAAGTCTTTTCGCAAGCGAAAGTAGTGATTCAGCCTCGGTACAGTGTTATCCAATCAGCTAGGATACATTGCCAACATTTTGTTGCAGGCTTGGAAGATGCCATCAGCAATGCAACAGATTCCATGCTGTGAAAACTCAAGCCTGGCCGTAGCATGGAAACTCAAGCCTGGGGCTGGTCGAGTGTGCAAAAGAATCACTCTCGCAGTCCCGAACTGTTTGCCTTTGTATCAATTAGACTTCTTGTGGCAGGTCGCCTTGACATTTTGGGGACTCCTCGTTCCGCGAACAGCTGAATTGATGGAGAGAGGCCCAAAAAGATACTTGGGAATGAACTAGCCGACAGTGAGACCTGGGCTAGTCCTCAGTAAGGCGAAACCACTTCTCAAAGAGTGAGTCCTGGGTAAAGCGAACGTCAACGAGAAATTTTGGTAATTGATCCCTGTATCAAAAGATATATCAGAAGAGACATTTCAAGGGATGGGAACAGTTCAATGTATATTCAATTTCTTAAATGTATTGTAGAACATTGGTTTTTCATTTATTCCGCCTGCTCGCGTTTTATGTGGTACGAAACATCTTGTGAACGCAACATCCGTTACCCACTGTGCTGTAGCTGACAACTTGAAAACTTATATAAGTAAGTATGGTATGTATCAATGGTTTCACAATCCCTATCAAGCAGAAAATTTGGAGAAGGGCAAAACTATTGAGCATCATAAGTAACCTTTTAAAGCAAGCGATGTATAATTATATAGTTTGCAAACTACATATTGTGACCACTTCCTCGACTCAGATGGGATGGATTGACTGTTTTTTGTACCCATCCATATGGAGCACGATTCCTGTAGTTTAGCACTTTGGAGAACCATTAATTTCCATGTTGAGAATTCGATATTTGATGACCCTGTGTGTCCATTGTGTGGAATTTTAAGCTTAATCGGGAATTTTAGGTCGAAAATCGAGTAAAATGCCCGATATATGCAATTTCAGCGAATTGGACCATTGCAAAGTTACGAATCTAACACCATAATGGGGCGCATTGACACTTTTTACCGCAAGTTTACCGCAATTCTCACGATATCTACAAAATTCCCAGTACAAATCCATCTCAACTGAGTCGTGGAAGTGGTCATGTATATAATATAACCCGTTCTTATAATTATCATTTCACGCAAAAATAATTCATTCAAGCTTGACACATGCGGGTCCGATATGGACAAAATAATAAACGAAGATTATGGCGAGATTACAGATGTGCATCGTGCTTCTGTCACAATATTTGATAAAGTTCACATGCGCGCATGCAAGTCATAGCAAATGCACGAGCTGCCAGTCCGGTAATGTCAAGCCATAGCCTCAAACGCTAAGAAGAGAAATTGATATCCAGTTTGCAAAGGAAGCAGTCCTTCAAGGTATCACTATAGCCCTCAACGTTTTTTGGGCCGTGAGTGTATCTAATTCTGTAGTCAGTCACTTTTCGCCGTTATCGTTCCGAACATAGTTTTGGGCACACTCGCAGACACAACTTCGTTTCCGAACGAGAATATCTTGATATTTTTATTCGTTTACTCGAATTCTTTTGGTCGAGAATAGCGGAGGAATGTCAATGAGCTCAACTAGTCGTTGAACGCTCGGACTACTCTTATCAGGAGGAACTTCTCGTGCAGCCGCACAGATTGCATCCTCTCCACAGGCCCTCGTCCACCGTACACAATTCTCTTCCAGTTTGTTCTCTCCAACCCAGCATTCCCACCACGCCTCTGATAGCATCGTCTCTCGCAAAAGCGCGATCACATCCACAGATTTTCGTAGTTTGTGCGCCGCCGCCTCTCCGATAAGATCCTCGAGCCACGTCACAAGAGTCTCTGGCGCTCCACTACCCAGCACATGGTCGAGCGCTGATGGCAAAATCAGATGATCGTCCCCGCCTTGGAGGTCCAGCTGGCCATTATTGACGTCATACACTGGGGTATCCACCAGGTGTCTAGTTGAAGGTTGGTTGCTCAGCATGTATAGAGCTTTCGAGCGCTCCAACCAGGGCTGCACGCGTCGAATCGACCCTTCTGTCTCCGTCATGTTAACCGGCGCTGAAGGCGGCGGGTTTGTGCTTGGTAAACTTCCGTTCTGCAAATGTTGTTGCCATTCCTCAAGCTGCGATAAAAATCCGGGGTTCGGTTTTATAACTCTTCTTTTCGCCTTCACCTTGGCCAAGGCGTCCTCAAGAGACCATTCGTAGTGTTTCATTAAGTATGCGACGAGAGCTGTACAACTGCGCGACACGCCCGCGGCGCAGTGAACTAGTACACCTTTTTTCTGCACTCCAGCACTTGCCATAAAGTCACAGCAGACCTCGAAAAACACTAATAGGTTGGTGTTATCGTAGTCCGGAACAGGAACTTTAAGATATTTTATTTGGTCTTCGAAGTGGTTAGGTTCGGTCTCGGTGATGTTCAGAATGTAAGCGATATTCGCCGCTCGTAGGTGATCCAAGTCGCGCGATGCAGAAGCACCTCCAAGCCATATGCCTGGTAAAATTTGATCTGCCCCGTTGAGGTGTTCCTGAAGCATACTGAGCGATTCGTGTCGAAACTTTGAACGAGCGAGGATAATATAGCAGAACGTATCCGGGCTGTCTAAATAGTGCTGTGTTGCGAATGCGTTACTCAAATTCAATTTAAGAGGCTGCTATTTGCCTCTCGTCCTTTATAGGTCTTGGCATCAGCTGGAGCTCAATCCTTCCTTCAAGTTTCGAGCGGAGGGAAATCGCGAGCAGGCAAAACAGAAAACAGAATTTCAATTAGGATAGCTCGTGTATACCACTCGACTGCTGGTCCTTGAACAAGTGCTACACCGCGTTGCGACATCTTTAAAGTTCGATCATGTTGATGTACTGTAGATGTTTCATGAAGCTGCATGCACTTTCCACGCGCAGGATGGGTGCTGCATGCAGCAGAGGGAGGACAGGTGGTCTCTACACGTGACACAGGCGAGGGGGCGCAAACTCGGCTTTTTTTACGAGTTCACCAGTTCTGTCTTCTGAGTGGCACTCGTCGACTGTGACATCGGGCTTTCTCTTCTCCGTTTCTGACCGCGTTTCTCATTCTGACCGTCGAAGAACTTACCCGGTATATTAGAGAGGTTCCGCAAAAAGGCATCTTTTCATAATTCGGGACCAAATCCCGGTGCCACGTCGGATTTTGTGTCGAGTCACTTCTTGGGTCCTGGCGTAATTCCAAAATGACGCCAGGGAATCTTTCAGTCTCGCAAAAAACGCGAAATCCATTTTTCGTGTGAAATAGTCCGCAGTCGCAAAGATTTCGAATGCTCTCGCGATATCGAATGTTGTAAATGGCAGCGACGGTCAATTCTCCGCAGTCTTTTGACTGCACTGCAGTAGCATGTGCACACCACATACAAACAAAAGAGCATCTTTTGGGAGCCAAAATCCGTCACATGCATGAAGCGCACGCGTGATTTTCAATTTATATAAACAATTTTCATCCGAATTCGGGAGCGATTTCCCGAATTCGGACGATTTACAGTGTTAAGAAAAAACGGAGCCCTCAGTGTTAATTTTCATTTCACGCGTAAGAATCTTTCCATAATTCGGAGCAAAATTACGCCAACGTCCGACGTGTCTGGTGAAATTGTCCACGTCACCCGTTTTTTGACCGAATTCGGCTTGCGGAACCTCTCTATTAGCGAGGAAATTACCTCTGTACTGCATTGTCGGTTATCTAAGTTAGCTCCGCTCCGCTGAGCTACCCTAGCTACCCCTAGCTACCCCTAGCTACTAAGACTACTGGACTAATGGCCCAAAGCTCTTACACTCATGGGATACCTCCCCCCTCTTTTTGGTTCCGTTCTCAACACGATAGGCTGTACCCCGTGGTAAGATTAAACCACTTCTCAAAAAACTCTCAAGAGTTTGTGAGCAACACACCAAAAACAGGCGAGACGTGTTTAAATTAAGCACAACCACCACCTTAAACACTGACCCACACACAGTTGACATTCCAAGCAATGAAACCATGTCAAAAACAGAAGCCGTTCAACAATCAAATGATTTCCTTCAAACTCTCTTGCAATAATTTTCAAAGACTTGCAATATTGGATGGGTTGGGAGCTGGGAGTGTAAACTCCCGGCCCCCAACGAGTCCCCAAGGGGAGGGGCCGTCCCCCCCCTCCCCCCCCCCCACCTCCCGGTCCCCCGCCCACGACCACCTTTCTCAACGTCTCCAAAAACCCCCGAATTCTTCGACTTCCTTCCCCACCACTCAGAATCAGCCACCCCTCCACTCACCCGGCCATGGCTGCTTCTCCATCTTCTAGAGTTTTTTTAGCACTTTGCTTTTTTTCTAGATGTCACCCCGTTGACAAGCGGGCTGAGCCCCTTTTTGTGGGCGCGCTGTAGCAGAGGGAGTAGCCCCTGGTGTTTTCACTAGCCTGCTTTGCAGGGATACCGCACTCTCAGGACTTTGTCCCCTTTGCTCGTGTAAATGTTTTATTATTATTAATAAGACTACTGGAATGACAAGAGTTGAGAGTCCCAATAGGGAGTGTCCCGAGACATTGTCCCCCTTGCCTAAGGCCAAAGCCCTTCAGGCGACAAGGTATTGCCTGTCCCGTGCCCGCCTAGAAGGGCACAGTCAGGGACCCCGATCTAACTCGGGAGCCTACACCTAACCACACACTCACAAGTGACAAGTAGGGAGCCCGAAGTGGACCATGTTACGGGAACAATTTACCGGAATATCCTAGTTCACTAGATATCAGAGGGTCCCGAACTGTATGGATAAACTCTCTCTTAAGATAAATAAACCCTAAGCTAGATATACCCGGAACGGTCTCGCAACGGTCTCGGAAACTAGCCTACCTGTGACACAGCGTGTGTCACAGCACGAACCTATAGATCAGTCAGCAGTCCAGTGTTGGTCCTAGGGGGTCTGTCACAGGGGCCTGCCTGTCAGGGCTGCCTATACAGATTCCAGCACACCACCCCAGCACTGTGGGTGGTGACTGGCTAGGAGAGTCAGAATAGTAAATCTCTAGGGCAGAAGCCAGGTTGACAAGTCCTAACTGCTAATCCAACTGCGCAATTCTGATACACAAATTGGAATCCCTCTAACCAGCACAAGAGAAACCATACAGGCAATGCAAGTCCTGCTAAACTACTGAAAAGCTCTGTGCCAGTAAGTCAGATTGAAGAATTCAAAGGTGTCAAAGTAAAAGCATAAACCAGATTGAAGACCATGTTGAGGTCAAAGTACATCTCAGCACACCACCATGAAAGTGGTGTACTGCTTGAACCAGAAACATAACTACTCGGGGTCAAAGCTCAGAGGAGCACCTCCACCACATCGATCACCGTAGTAGTAGCCCGCCGTAGCACGGCGGAGCAATACGGGGCGGCCAAAGTGTAAGGTGTCGGTCACTGGAAAATCATTCGCCAGAGAATTTGACGGAGTCGGTGTTGCTGATTCGTCGATCACGGGAGGCTGCACCGCACCGGGGTGCTGCCAAGTGTTGCCTGACGGTGGGGCCTCGTCATCCGAAGACGATGCCGGCGACAGCGGAGGACCGTCTTCAAATAACATGGCAGGCGGCGGCGGCCCGGGATGCCATGGCACCGGAGCCATATAGAGGCCCTGCCGCCTCTGTACCCGCCGGTGGAGACGAGGCGGAATAGCACACGGCACCGTAACAAGCGGCGCCTCCTCTCCCCTGCACAGCACAGGCTGCGGCGCAGCCCGACCCGATACCTGCACAGGGTCGATGTCATTGGCCACCGTATAGGTGGCAGCCCCCACTCCCATGACAGAAATCAAGAGAATGAAGGTAAGAAGGAACGGCATCCCCCACAAGCCCGCGTGGGCGGGGAAGCCCCACGGAGGCTTTCCGCAGCCGTGGCTGCGGGGGGCACCGTCATGCCAATCTCCCAGAGCACCACCAGAGTGAGGTGCCTGGGCTGCGGGCGTTGACGAATGATTTGCCGAAATTGTCGAAGTCCGCGGCCTCACGACGAAGCTGCCGTCGGCGAGGTCCTCGTAATCGTCCGTGTCGCAACCCGTGAGATCAACCTGTCCGATGGCGGCGTGGTTCACGGTCTGAACGAACCCAGCGAACTCACCGTCCGCGTCCGCTGTGGTGGTTACCCGCGCCGATTGCGGTGGCGCGGGCTTCACATCCTTTCCCTGCGAGACAGGCATAGCAGGGGCCGGCACGGCGGATGCCGATGCCGCCGCACCACCTGCCGGAACCTGCTCCTCCGGTGTGGCCACCGCTGCGGCGGGTCCGCACACCAGAGCCGAAGCCTCCTGCCCGATGCCGGCAGGAGGCGGGAAAGATGCGTGAGTGTAATGCACCTGCGGGTTGGCCGCGGAGTGAACCTCCGCGGCAAGATCGTCGAGCCGGCGGAGAATGTCATCTCCCTCGGAAGCCGGCTGATGCTCCACGGTGAAGCCGTAGGCGGACACGTCGATGCCGCCTACCGCCCCTGCACAAAGCACCGCGGGCGGCCCGTACACGGCGGCCGCACGTGCGAAGGAATCCGCTCCATCATCCGCCGCCAGCTGGAACAACGCGCACATGGCGAGCGCGTGCACCCCCTCCGCGTCCTCGTCGTCGATGGGAACACAGAACGCTGCAGCAGAGGTGGGCGGGTGTTGGCGCCCGCCCAACGGGCAGTCGCGGTAAAAGTGATAGCTCTCACCTTTGCCCGCCTTCTTGCACCTACCGCAGAACGGCTTCGCCCGTTGATCGTCGCGGTCGAATCCCACTGGTGGGGCTTTGTGGGTCCCCACACAGAATCCTCGTGGCTGCTGCCCCCGCTGCTGCTGCTGCCGCTGCTGCACCTGCTCCCGTTGTTGCCGCACCACCGGAGTGGCCCCATCGCGTTGCCTCTGAACGAGCTCCTTCAGCTCCGTGATCTTCTGCAGCAGCGCGTCGTACTCGCTGCTAGACAGGTGCGCGGAGATGCCGTCCGCGCCAGAAGCCGCCTTCCCCCCGCCCGCCTGTGCCCAAGCCTGGTAAATTTCCACAACCATGGAACGGAGCGAAACCAGTGACACATGAGTCAAGTCAGCGGCCATGGGATAGCGGACCTTCACCGCAGCGTAGAACACGGGGTCGAGTCGGGTGTAGAGGGACAACTTCCTCGTGGCCTCGGTCGGTGTCCAGTCGGAAGCTCGGTTATCCCGCACCAAACGTTGCTCCTTAGCCAAGATCGGCTGCGGGTCAACGTTTGCGGGATAACGCAACGCGGCGTGCTCCTCCTGCTACGACTCTCGTAGCGCCACTGGAACACAACCCTTGATGATGTCGACAAGGGCTCGCCGTCCATCTCGGTCAGTCGAAGAATCGGTACCAGTCAGCCAGACGAGCGCGTTGCTGTGCTTCTCAATCACCAGGGCAAGGACGTCGTAGAGAAGCCCATTCACCCTGTTGACCACGGGTGCCAGAGGGTCGTCGAGGTCAAAGGCACGTAGCTCCAGACCAGCCGACTGAAACTCCGTATGCAGCTGCACCACCAGGTCGGACAGAAGGCCAGCGTCGTCCGTACCGCGAAAATGATGTTTCTTGTCGCCAAGAATATCCTCACGGATACTCTTGGCCCAAGCGCGATGCAGTCGCGCTTTGTAGATCTCGTCGACGAGCTTGGACTGCTCCTGCAGGTAACGTCTGACGGCCACGTCCGCGTCTACGTTCGATGCAGGGTTGGGGGTAGGAACAGAAGGCGTAGCCGCCGTTGGTGTGTTCCGTACCCCGTCGATCAACCTCACAGAGGCGTCGATGTCGCTGTCCCTCGTGAGGGACTTCTTGGATCTCGTAGTAATCCCCATCTCTAGAAAAGCCTGAGGGGAGGCGGTACGCTGCAGCACGTTTGGGTAGGGTCGCGGGGAAAATGCGACGTCACAGATACGGACGGAACGGTTGAGCCATGCAAGCGAGGGGCAAAGGAAGATGTCGTCGAAGTCAAAGGTGCCAAGGTCACCAGCCCAAAATTCGGTAGCAAGCGGGATCAGAGCGTGCAGAAAACCGTGAATGAACATTGCGACGACGAAACCCGATCCAAGCCGGTACCCCATAGCTGCGGCTCAAAGCCGCTCACCGCAAGCTGCTCATCTCATAATTCCCACTGATGCCCAAACGCGCAAACGCGCACCACCTCTCCGAGCGGCCGTTTAGCCAATCATGGCCAAACTAGCAAGTGGAATAAAGCGTGGATGGGGCCACGACCTACCGGAATATCCTAGTTCACTAGATATCAGAGGGTCCCGAACTGTATGGATAAACTCTCTCAGATAAATAAACCCTAAGCTAGATATACCCGGAACGGTCTCGCAACGGTCTCGGAAACTAGCCTACCTGTGACACGGCGTGTGTCACAGCACGAACCTATAGATCAGTCAGCAGTCCAGTGTTGGTCCTAGGGGTCTGTCATAGGGGCCTGCCTGTCAGGGCTGCCTATACAGATTCCAGCACAATTAAATATCCCGAACTCCAATATGTTTAAAAGAAAGAGTTTCGGAAACTTTTGGCCTGGCACCGCCTTTCCAACAAAGCAGTCCCATGCTCACTTGCGGAGTACTCGAATAGGGCACACGATATGCATGAAGCACTCAATGCATGTAAGTTTGAATCGGGAGATCCTAAAAACTGCTACGCAATCAGAAGAAGCCTTCTAGATATTTTGGTGGATGACAGAAACCTTGACAAAAACGGGTGTGAACTCTTCTCCAACCCACTAAATGCCCACCCTAGAATACACTCGAGAAGATGCATACCCACCACAAGAATGAAAAAAGCCCTCAGGCCCTTCTGCCATCATGGGAAAATCGGCTTTGATGGTCTCGCTTGGGATGCCTACGTGGACCCGATAACAGGCATTGGCAGAATCGTTTACGGAAATCCCCCCTTTGATGGGAAAGATAAGGGCAAATCTTCGGCGGTTATGACTACCTTGGAAATGGGACATAAAGCGGCCAACACCGTTTCTGGATTTTCAGGAACATGGATTCTTCCGCTGTCTCCCAAAAACCAAAAAATATGGTTTGATAAAGGCTTTAAACTTGTTTTCAGATTCCCGCATAACACTATTCCATTTATCCCACATGGCTATTGGACGGGTGATGACCCCTACGTTCTTCCAGGTGGCGGATGCTATAAGGATGACTTTTCGGATGTCGTTATCATAGCTATAGACAGTGCACCCAGTGATACTCAACCAGCCTTTGACTGGAGGCCTACACAGAAAAAGATTGCCAGATGGTTCCTTAACGTCCTTCCCAAGTCCAGAGTCACAAAGAAGAGGCTGGAATACACAGGAGTCAGCCCTGATATTTGGAATGAAGTTCTGAACGAAAGCGACAAGGTGCTTCCCTCTTCGCTTTGCCCATGGCCTACTCAAGACCCTCCTTATCATCAGAGTGATATTGAGCCTTATTATGGTGGTCACCACGACACGACAATCACCAATGCAAATTCCAAGCCCTTCATAAGCACCGTGAAATGGCCCAAAGTTCTTACTCTCATGGGATACCTCCCTCCTCATTTTGGTACTGTCCTCAACACGATAGGTGTTCCCCGTGGTACGATTAAACCACTCCTTAAAAAACTTTCAAGAATTTGTAGGCAACACACCAAAAATAGGCGAGACGTTTTTCTGTTAAACACCACCACCACCTCAAACACGGACCCGCATACAGTTGACATCTCGAGCAATGAAACCATGACAGAAACAGAAGCCGTGCAACAGTCAAACGACTTCCTTCAAACCCTCCTGCAATAATTTTCAAAAGTCTTGCAATTTAAGATGGTTTCGTCTCCCCAAGGGGAGGGGCCGTCCCCCCTCCCGCCACCCCCCTCTCCCCGCCCACCTGACCACCTTCCTCAACGTCTCCAAGAAACCCCTTAATTCTTCGACTTCCTTCCCCACCGCTCAGATTCAGCCACCCCTCCACCCACCCGGCCATGGCTGCTTCTCCATCTTCTAGAGTTTTTTGCTTAGCACCAAGCTTTTTCTCTAGATGTCACCCTGCTGAAAAGTGGGTTGAGCCCCTTTGTGGGCGCGCTATAGTAGAGGGAGTAGCCCCCAGTGTTTTCACTAGCCTGCTTTGCAGGGTTACCGCACTCTCAGGACTTTGTCCCCTTTGCTAGCGTAAATGTTTTATTATTATAGGGATCCCACTAGTCTGGTGCCCGACTGTCAGTTATAACAATTAACTGACATCAAAACTGCTATTGCAGGGGCATGATAAATTCATGAGCACCGACAAAGAACAGTGCACGAAAACACAACTCAACAAAAAACAGATGAAGAATGAGGGGACAAAATATAAAAACGGAACTATATTATTCTGGGAGCAAATTTTGATTGTTTCCGGAACAATTAAATTTTAATTTTCCCCGTAACAATGAATTTTGGCTACGGGAAAGCATATGTAGGGTTCAGTGTTAGGTTTTTAGGGTGCTTGGCTACTGGATAAACCCCATAAACTCTCACTAAACCCTAAATATGCGTGTCCGTGGCCAAAATTCATTGTTACGGGGAAAATCAAAAGTTAATTGTTCCGGAAACAATCAAAATTTGCTCCCGGAAAAATTGAAACCTTATAAAAACTGGGAGGGAGGGATGGGACTTACGGGCAACAAACCAGAGGTCAAAGAGTGGAGCCGCCAACTCCGTTGGCAGACCCTAAATGCTCCGCTCCCACTAACGTAGATAACCGAAGTTATCTACCGTTGATGTGCCCCCTCCTACGTCGGTGACCCCTCACCGTTAGATAACTTTCAGTTATCTAAGTTAGCTCCGCTCCGCTGAGCTACCCTAGCTACCCCTAGCTACCCCTAGCTACTAAGACTACTGGAATGACAAGAGCTGACAGTCCCAATAGGGAGTGTCCAGAGACACTGCCCCCCTTGCCTAAGGCCAAAGCCCTTCAGGCCGCAAGGTATTGCCTGTCCCGTGCCCGCCTAGAAGGGCACAATCAGGGACCCCGATCCAACTCGGGAGCCTACACCTAACCACACACTCACAAGTGACAGGTAGGGAGCCCACTAGTCTGGAACTTCACAAGATCGGGTATGGATGCAGCACCAAAATAATATGTACTGTTAATAAATAACAAGGGTCACAGGCTCATGCCTGCAGCCGGCCCACTTGGGGCAACAGAAGCAGGCTAGTTTCCTAGGCACCTAGTGACCGAGAGCCTGGTCTCCGTATCATCCAGAATGTATCTGTGTGCATTGGAAGCTGTGTGCCAAGCCCCGTGCTGCTGGAACAGGCGGAAGTCCACCTGCTTGGCAGCTGTAGTAGCACCGCCAGAGCGCAGAGACTGGGTACCCCACTTAGGCTGCACCTCCGAAGCAGATAGGCCAGTGGTCCGCTGCAGGAACTTATGCACCACCGCCCTGCACTGTGGGTACTCCATATGGCGCCCATTGAGCGGAGTAGTGTCTGGGTGGAACCTGGCCAGTCTGCCGTCCCAACCTTGAAACAGATTAACCATGCCGGTGAGCTGGGCACGGCTGGTCAAGGTCTCACATAGGAACGCTGGACAAGACAGACGGTGCTGGCCTCTAGCAATATATGTGAGATATATTGTACCGTAATATATCGGGGTAGTCACTGAGTTATTCTCATACAAGTGTAAACTGAATATAAAGATAAACCAATATAATGCGGAGCTGTGACCTAGGTATCTGCCACCAAGTACTGTACGAGTACTGGTACAGCTAAACGGAGTCATGCACATAATGACCTACGGAGCACTGAATCCAGCACACCAACCTGTAACTGCACGGAGTGCTGTTCAGGTGGCAGAGAGCGGCGCACAGACAAAATGTTCCGAAACAACAAACAGCTAAGAGCTGGAGACTGCTAGAGGGAGGCCTGTGCTTTAGCCAGGGCGGTCCCTTTCTAAAACTGCTGCTAGGATACTGCTTTCTTGCTAGGTTCCTACAGCTAATCTCAAGGCAACTCAGCCACTTTCAAAGTGGTCCACAAAGTTGCAGATTTCACCAGTGTTGAAGATGTTGTCAGAGGCAAAGATGTTCAACCAGAACCAGAGTCCAGAGACCATAGTCCAGAACCAGAGCCCAAAGATCAGAGTCCAGAGTCCAGAACCAGAACCAGAGTCCAGAAGCCAAAACCAGAAGTCAAAACCAGAATCTAGAAACCAAGACCAAGAAGAAGACTCGTAGAACAAATTAAGGAATTCGCAAAAGTGAAAACCGAAGTCATAGTCTGCCGAAACCACAGAAGCAAAAGAAATGCTAAAAGGTAAAGCAATATATTGGAAAGACAGACTGGCAGTTGGCAGTCACCCCAGTGGGATGTACTGCTGCAGCGAAGTCAGGGGCTCGATCGAGCACCACCGAACCCTGAACCGCTGACACAGATGCAAGACACATGAGTGCGGGCAGGGCTAAGGATGCAAAAGAGAAGACCCTCGGCAAAGTTGCCACACCGACACGTGACCGTGTAGCCGGTGGGTCCGAGGGAATCTCGTCTCCGGAGGAAGAAAAGCCGTCGGAGTCGTCGTCATCGTCGATCACGGAAAGCTCTCCCGGGTGAAGTGACTCGCGAACAGAGTCAATCGAGCACAAATTAAGGGAGGGGTCAGAGCATGCCGGCAATATCTGGTCCATAAAAGTGACACGGAGAGGTTCCTCGAAAGGAGACTCGATAGAAGCTGGGTCCGATGTCAAAACAGGGTAAAGCCTAGTGTCGATCTCGTGATTGGCAGGTGGTGGCGCATCGCTCACCACCTGCGGCACAGACAAAGTGCCAAGGTGTAGTGCGGGCTGCACACTGGACGTGGCAGCACCACCGACATGTGCAGCCGCAGCCGTAGACCGCAGGGAGTCTAGCACACCTCGTGCGTCGGCCAAGACATCCCTCATGCCGGTATCCGTGGCACCACGACCCAAGCCCGCGTAGTGAGCACGTAATCCCACGTCGTGCTTTACCGGGTAGGTGAAGCTGGGTCTGGGTCGTCACACACCATTGGCGGGTCGTGCTGGTGGCATAGTGCTGCAAACTCACCGTCGTTCTCGTCGTCGAAGTCGGAGGCGGAAACGACGTCGTCCAAGTCCATGGCGGCATCCCGGAGTCCCACATCACACGAACCACACACCTCTGGGCAACGTGCGGTGTCATGGAAGTGTCCAGGGCAGAGGGGCGGGGAACTCCTGAACGAAGGCCGACGGTGCAGAATGAAAGGAAATGCAACGTGCGCCCTGTGTGGTACGCGACTGTGACCAATTACCACCTTTGGGGAGTGGGGAGGCCGCAAAGCGGTGCCTCCATCCCACTCGACGATCACGCCCATGAAACTTCCCGTCGGACCGACGGTTCCGCTCGTCACGCCATTTTGACGGCGGAAACTTGACACCACCGCCCCCATGCCGACGGGGAAAATCATCCCGTGGCGGCGGTGTGTCACGTGCACTCCCTTGCTCCTCATGACGAAGGGAGGCAATAAGAGTAGAGGCCTCACCTACCAAACGAGCAAACTCCTCGAGGAAGTCCGCGATGTCGCGCTGCTCCCCACCTGCGTACGCTAGTCCGAGAGGCATGTGCGTCGGGCTAGGCGGTGTAGCCTTGGGGCGGGTAGGAGGGCCATCAGGGTGTGAACACCACCACACCTCGAGAATGTGCGTGTAGATCTCCTCGATGCCCACTTTCGCTAACTCGGTGTCCAGGCGAAGTGGGGTAATTACCTCTCTGTAAAATTCGGCGTCCAGCGCTGCCAGAAGCTGCCTCTTGGCAGCCTTGTCGTCCAGAGATCCCGCCCCACTAGCCGCGATAGCTTTAAGACACTCATCAAATTGTGCCACTAAGGGCTCTGGGTCAACAGAGGACCCAAAAGAAATCCCTAAAAGCTCCTCATGGTGTCGGAGTGGCCGATGCCCAGGAGGCAGGAGCCTCTTGGTAATCTCGAGGAGGGCGCGCTTACCGTCGCGCGGAGAAATTCTTGCCGAAGCGTCGACCCACCTTCGAGCTGGAGAGTGGGGCGTCGTCAGTGAGACCAATGCACGAAGCAAAATGTCGTTGAAAACCGGATGAACTTCTTTGGTGACGTCCACGAGGTCAAAAATGTCCTCGTTGGCGGCGTCCTTGTTGACGAACGAAGATTCCAGCGCAGTCACCAAGGAGTCCCATAGAAGTTGGCGATGTGGCTCACTTCCGGAAAATGAAGACGCCTTCGCACCTAGCGTGTCCTTCGCAACACGCTTAACAACATCAACGTCCCAAGATGATTGCAAAACCGCGTTGCCACGTGTCCTATCAGCAGCAGCAAGTGTGACATGCGCTGACTGTGGTGTGCTCTTATAGCGAGCACCCACGTTCCTAGCGAAACTTGAATCAAGACGCATTCTCGCGCCCACGGCCGGTGTGTTAATTAATGCTAGATGTACTCATTCATAATTGAAATTCTTATAGGAGGGGTGTTGGGATAAGGCGAGGTACAAATTGTAGGGTGGCGAGCGACGGATTCGCAGTTACGGAGTGAAGGGAAGTAGGGGTCGAACGAAACCAACGAAGTCGAATACGCGACGGCCAAGGAAGAGTTGACATGGGTGATCAATCCAAGTCGAAAACATAATCCAACGCGGACACTCGAAGAATAAGAGGCCGAAAGTTCCCAATCCAAAATCTCACCGTAACATAGTGCTAACCGCGAGCTCTAAGATGGCCAAATGAACACCTCGCGAGGCCCCAACGCCCCGCCAAGCGGAAAATCTTAGCCAATCATGGCAAATTCAGCAGTGAGAAAAGCGGGGTGATACCCCATAACCTGTGAGATATATTGTACCGTAATATATCGGGGTGGTCACTGAGTTATTCGCATACAAGTGTAAACTGAATATAAAGATAAACCAATGTAATGCGGAGCTGTGACCTAGGTATCTGCCACCAAGTACTGTACGAGTACTGGTACAGCTAAACGGAGTCATGCACATAATGACCTACGGTGCACTGAATCCAGCAATATAGACTACATCACCATACCTAAACTGGTCATTCTTCCTCTCAATCAGAAGAGCCTCCATATGGGTCTCATAGAACTTAACCAAGGGGACCCACACAAACTTCATGTCCTTGTAACAACCGCAAGAAATCGGTCCATATACAAGAGACCATAACAGCAGAAGTGAGAGCTATGAGGGACACCGCGGCAGCATCCGGCACATGCAGGAGGATACCAGCCCTGAGCACGTCGCCCTCCAGAGGCTCCTTCTGGTTGACTAGCTTGAGGCCTATGCGCCTCTTGGCGGACTCACGGATCCCCTTGGCTAGGGGGTGCTTCGTGGGGATCTCCGAAAGGGGGACTAGAGCCAACTCGTGAAGAGTAAAGATAGCGCCAGAAGCCGACTTAACCGAGGCATATGACTTCGCATCCGAGGCCACCAGCTGGAGAAACAGGCACACCGTGATTGGCTCGGCAGGAACCGGCACCCGAGGCGGGGTGCGGGCGGCACAAAAAGCTCGGTACCGCCGTATGACACTGAGATAACTGCCGTCCCACGTGGGGGAATAATATCGGTCCACTCCGTCCGTCCGTCCGCCCGGTCCGTCCACTGTGGACGGAGTGGACGGACGGACGGAGTGGACGGACGGAGTGGACCAAACATTCTTAACATTCTAACATTTCGCAAAATAGGGCTCCCATACTTAAGTCCATACTTAAGGAGGGTAACGCGTCGGCCCGCGTCGACGCCTGCGTTTTCCCATACTTAAGATTTTTTTTCTTTTCTTCATACTTAAGAATATACACTGACTCCCCCCTCCCCCCCTGACCAGGGACTCAGGGGGTATAACCCAGTCGTATGCGAGTGTCAAACGTGCGTCATAGAGACGAACCCAACGACAGAGCTTGGCAATCGTATACGATCGTCAAACGATGCCGACGCATTGATATGGATCTTACCCGTATTGGTCACGAGTACATCTGCTCTGACATTGTCGACTGTCGGTGGGTGTAGCCACCACCCATATATTCTAGAAATCAATTCTTCTCGATGCGGATAAATATGGATGGATAACGCCAGAGCTTGACAATCGTATACGATTGTCAGAACCCTGTCGGAAGTCCCTCGAGGTTTTTTGTTATATAACTAATTTTACTTGTCTTGTATTCATTCATTTCCGCAGTAAAAACCTAGCTTGTGATTACAGCATTCATTCCTCGTTACCTCCAATATGAATACTCCTCATTTCATTAAAGACGCACTTGTTGAGCTTGAACGTATGCATATCGAATACGAAAAATGCTGTGTGTGCCAATCCTGGAATTTGTTTTTATATCGCGAGGAAGTATTCGTCGATCCTGCGCTGCATCCTACACATGACCCCTCTTACGCTAAGTGGAGGTTTATCCGCGAAACGCGGGAAACATGGTATTTTCAACTGTTGGATGCGCATCGGTATGCTGCCACTCCAACGCAAGGCGTCCCTGGCGCACTTACCCCAAAGACAATGCCGGTTCCCACAGACTTTATTCCCGAGTTGATCGGTCCCCCCTGTATTCCCGAGCCTGGTGACGATGAAAAGTGGTGCAATTGCCGTTGGGTGCCGTGTGGAAACCCCACGCATTTTGTGTTTCCACCCCACGCGTGTATTACCCCACGTTTTTCGTGTCACCACCCCACGCATGTGACATATGTCATACGGCGGTCATTCGCGAATGACCGCCGCGCCGTGTGTCGCAGAACACTCCTCCGCTCGAGCGGAGGTGGGAGGACGAGGAATGCATCGTCTCGCCCCGCTCGTGTCGTGCAGGCGAAGGCAAGGGAGAGGGCTGAGGATACCGGATAGTGGCAGTTGCATATAGTTTCGGAACATATGGAAAATATTTTCGGATGTATGTGATTCTTAACTCGCATAGATACTGAGACCGCTGACGGGAAGGGCGAGTCGCAAGCATCTTTGAAGCAATCGCGTTTCAAAGATGCGTTTTGTATTTTGGGTGCGAATACCCAAAATACAAATCAGCCGAGCGCTTCCCGTTAGCGCGGGGTATTCAGCATCAAACTGTTGCATATTCATAAGTTTTCGACTTAGGATCCAAGCGCACAAAGGCATTGGGCGAGTATATTGGACATGAATAAGATTCTGCAGGCCGTGTTTGGGGTTTGGGTTTGGGTTTGACCCAAAACCAAAACTGCCGAGCAGAATAGGAGTTTTCGTGCGTTTGAGCATGCGAAACTCCGCTTAAACACTCATAAGAGTAACATGAGTTGTGCCCCCGAAGCTCAAGGTCTGATGTTGAGAACTCGCGAGACAAGAGTATGTCAACATCGTGCGTTTTGGGTTTCAGTTTGAATCTACCCAAACCCAAAACTGCCTTGCAGAATAAGAGTTCTCGTGCGTTTGAGCACGCGAAACTCCGCATAAATAGTCATAACAGTAATACGAGTTGTGCTTCCGAAGCTCAAGGTCTTATGTTGAGAACTCGCGAGACAAGAGTATGTCAACATCGTGCGTTTTGGGTTTCGGTTTGAATCTACTTGAGTTCTCGTGCGTTTCAACGGACGAAACTTATCACAAATATTCATATCAGTATTATGAACTCATCTTGTGAAGCACAAGGCTTGGGGTGAAGCATAGGTGAAACAGATTGATATCCTATAAATCCTATAAAGTTTTGGCTTTGGGTAGATTCAAACCAACCCAAAACGCACGATGTTGACACACTCTCGTTTCGTGAGTTCTCAACATCAGACCTTGAACGTCGGAAGCGCAGGTCACATTACTCTTGTGAGTGTTTACAGTAAAACGCGGTATATAAGAAATTGGGTCTATAAGAAACTAGCCGCTAGTTTTTTTTCCTATTTGTCTAAGAAACTCTAAGAAACTAGCCGCTAGCATGATGCTCCGCTCGCCATCCAAAAAGCTATGGATTAAGAAAGTAAACTGCTAGAAAACAAGAACTCCCCCCTTTGAGATAATTAGCCTATTTAAGAAACTGACCGCTGGAAAAAAATCAGATTTAATAATTCATAAGCTAACATGCTAGTGTGCGTTATCGATAGTGATCGAAGTACAATGCTGCCATTATTGTTTGCCCCTTACCCACGATCGTTAATGCCCCTACTAAACGTTTTAGGGACTTCAGTGTGTTTTTTACTCCTGCGTCCATGCTTTTCCCCACTGAATTAAGAAACTGCACGCTAGAGACGGTAGAAGAGACGTGAACTTTGGCAAATTAAGAAACTTTGCCGCTAGAGCGTGAGCTGCGCACCTACCTCCACATAAGAAACTGGGCGCTACAGCCGTATCGAGCAAAATCCAATGCCGAACATTATCCCTATTTAAGAAATTGACACGCTGAACTCGATAAATCCAACGACCCAAATTTAAGAAATCGCCCGCTGACTTGGGGAATTTCGGACCCACCCAATAAGAAACTAGCGGCTGGCGTTTTCGGGCCAGTTTCTTATATATCGCGTTTTACTGTATGCGGAGTGTCGCGTGCTCAAACGCACGAAAACTCCTATTCTGCTCGGCAGTTTTGGGTTTGGGTAGATTCAAACCCAAACCCAAACACGGCTTGTTGAATCTTATTCATGTCCAATATACTCGCCCAATGCCTTTGTGCGCTTGGATCCTAAGTCGCAAACTTACGAATATGCAACAGTTTGATGCTGAATACCCCGCGCTAACGGGAAGCGCTCGGCTGATTTGTATTTTGGGTATTCGCACCCAAAATACAAAACGCATCTTTGAAACGCGATTGCTTCAAAGATGCTTGCGACTCGCCCTTCCCGTCAGCGGTCTCAGTATCTATGCGAGTTAAGAAGCACATCGAAAATATTTCCGAACGAAAATATTTTCCATATGTTCCGAAACTATATGCAACTGCCACTATCCGGTATCCTCAGCCCTCTCCCTTGCCTTCGCCTGCACGACACGAGCGGGGCGAGACGATGCATTCCTCGTCCTCCCACCTCCGCTCGAGCGGAGGAGTGTTCTGCGACACACGGCGCGGCGGTCATTCGCGAATGACCGCCGTATGACATATGTCACATGCGTGGGGTGGTGACACGAAAAACGTGGGGTAAAACACGGTGTGGGGTGGACACACAAAATACGTGGGGTTTTCACCCATATTCCATTGCCGTTAGGAAATATATATGTTTGTGTACAATATGGGTTGGACCTGGCGCCCATGCCTATTTAAGAAGTTTTATAGCGTGTTTTAATCATTTATTTTCGCGTTCAAGACCTTCCTGGAGCAAGACCAGAAATGGTTGATGCCACCCTGGATTGGTTGGAGCCTGGCGTTGATGATGATGAAGATATGACAAAGAATGTGTCCATGTTTGGTCATAAGCCTTGCGTAAACTGTCAGGCGGAAAACGTATATGTTTTGGGCCAAAGGCCTATCGTTTTGGGAAATTGGGACTTTGACTGCATCTTTGCAGGATACCGTTATGTACGCCGTACTCGGTTTTACCTATTCTTTACCTTGATGCATCTCGAACGATTTCCCTCGAGGAACCCTTGGACGGGGAAGTGGCAGACGCCTAGAAATCTAAAAATATCTTGTGGACGGAGCAGCGCGGTGAGAATATAGAGCAATGTTTAGGAGCGTGCAACTGTGCGGGCGAATATGCAAGACGAGGACTTTGGCTTCTAACAATGAGGCAAGATGATAATGATCAAAAGGATACGTGTCAAGGTCCCTAGCAAATAGATATGCATGTGTAAACTTCTAGTCTTTATTTGCAAGTTGACATTACTTATACTTATGTGTTCGTCTTACCCTATACTGCTATCCTAATATTCCATCGATTGTTCTAAGTTATAGGTGACATTCATAATCTGCGTACTCATGATAGCTACCGTTATCGCTACTACCGTACGCGTGGGACGGTTCGAAGTCATAGTCAACCCATTCGTCGACATCGTTGTAGAACCCATAATACATATATGGCATGCTGCGTGATTCTTCTGCGTTCTCATTATCTGCGTTTGCTTGCCTATTGTTCTTTGGTGCAGACATCGGCTCATCTGTATACCGCCAGTGACACATGCACACCTCGCTTGTACGTGGTTTTTTCATTAGGATGCCATGGAGAATCGATTCAAAAAAAAATTGTCGGTCCAACGCGCAGATGAGGCATAGGCGGGTCCGGCTCATGGTTTTTCGTTTGAAATGATATATGATAAGTTCGTGTCTTATTTATGTCTTTCAATACACACAGTTTTCACAATCGTGCTAAGCTAACGCCAGAGCTTGACAATCGTATACGATTGTCAAACTTCTCAGTGGATAGACGAACTGCTCTTACATCCCCAGGGCATGATCCGAATGACATGCTGTGTATCAACGGGGTCACCGTCCCACGACCTTCGGCTGTTATATCGCATACGATTGTCACACGTGAGTCTGGGTGTCAGACCTAGTGCACCTGCTTGACAATCGTATACGATTGTCACACGTGAGTCTGGGTGTCAGACCTAGTGCACCTGCTTGACAATCGCATACGATTGTCACACGTGAGTCTGGGTGTTAGACCTAGTCCCACGACCTTCGGCTGTTTCGAAATTTAAGGGGTTGAAGTAATGGATAAACGTCAGTTTTTGACACGTAATGCATCTTCCGAACAACGTCTTGTTAAAAAAAATTCAGGACATTCCTTACGGACCTGACCATTCCAATGAACCGTTATGTATGTACCTCGGGAATCTCTGCCGAATAAGATGTGTCTGCGTACGGTTCAACGATACAATAATCGAGCGTGCGTAACCCGCGCTAAGTGTTGGGCTAGTCCCTTGCGGCAACGCTATCACCCGCTCTCTTCTTACCGCCTACATTTTTTTAATGGAGGACGCCAACCTTCGTCTTTTAATTAACCGAGCCCACGTCTCCCTGCTACGCCTACAGAGCATTTATCATCAAAAGTATCCTGAAATGGTGGCACCTCGCGGAATGTGCATGTCTCCGAAATTAATTGCGGACCACCTCAAAATGTTCGCGCTGGACACCATCCTTTTAACCCCACTGCCCGAGTCCAGGGAAGGCGCACAGTGACGAGCATTCGTTCCTGGTCCTGGCGAGCATGGCCAAACGGGTCTGCAGGTGTACCGGATATTCCCCACTCGAGAGGAAGTGTGGCGCCGGGAGTGGCCAACAGGCGTCGATCCCGCCAATCTCGTCATGCCCGACCGTGACAACGCGATATACGGCCAATATGCGCCCTTCAGTATGCAGTACTTCTGCCCGCCCCCTGAAGAACCACTGACGAGCAACGAACCCGTCCGGATCCTGCATATGCTGAAGGTTCCGTTATACGACCCCAACCTTCCGGCAGATGACCAGACATGGGTAACTTACCCTGGCCACTTCATGCGGATCCTCACGGAGGAAGCGGCGGGAAAGGAATAAGCTGAAATGGAGAGATTGAGCCAGGGAAAACGCGTGACGAAGTCCAATGGTGCGCCAGGGAAGAAATCGAAGAAGCAGTTCAAGCCGTCAGGGGCGACTATCTAATCAGGTACTGCTTTGGATCTCATCAACAATCACTTTCTGCAATCGACATCTGCGCGATCGATTACAGCCGGTGGGTTAGGAGTGGCGTGCGCGTGTCCTTGTATACAAAACCTTACAAATCCTGATATACTGATTGTTGTCCTGTGCAGGCAAGAGGCGCTGCTGTTCAGAGTTGGAGTCGAGCAGCTCCCATCGCAGCGGTAGAGTGATGTTGCAAAGCAGCGTGGCAAACTCATCTAAGCAGTAGAGCAATGTCAGAAATAAGCAGTCTGCATCGATAGTAGCGAGTGCGCTAGGGAAGGGCGTGGCGCAGCCCCCTAGATGTAAACTATACGTAAATGTAAATAAACAAGTATTGCGTTCCTTTGTAACCGCCTTTCCGCCTCGAGTGGCGGACCACCTCTTTGGAGAGCCTAGCGGGCGCGTGCGCATACCGAAGGGAGGGGGATGTTAAGCCCAGTTTGTTATGTGGTTTTGATGTGGTTATGTGGTTGTTATGTTAGTTATGTGGTTGTTATGTGGTTTGTGCTGTCCGGGGAATGTGCAGAACGCGGCAAAGGTCACGAGAACCAGGAAGGCCTCCGAGGTTCAATACGATATTGAAACCTACATCATGGCTTCTCCACCGGGCTTCGATATCGAGGCCGGACTCATAATACACCTCAGCGTTCAAGCGGGACCCCCGAGCGAGGCAACGGCATGCGATGATCGTGGAGAAGGTCGCCACCATTTACCCAATGCTGACGCAGAAAGAGGCGACGAGAAACGTGAACGCCCGTTTATACAATCGCCGGGCCGGCATAATGCAGCAAAAGGGAATGACGCTGCCTCAGTTTCAAGCGGATGATTTGGCAGCGTGCAAAAACTTCAACCTTCAGGCGCTGGCGTCGAAGAGGCCCCATCTCGTGATTCCACTGACACGCGCTGAAGCGCTTACCAGTCACCCCCTCCCCATTGCGACAGGTGGGGCGCGGGCGGAGCCCATGGCACCGAGGACGGAGGTGTCGACCCCGCCAACAAGCCCTACCACGCAGTGCGGCACGCCAACGGTGGCTGATGCGGCAGGAGAACCGGGGGGTGCACATCTGCATGGGGGGGGGGGCAGCAGTGTCCGGCGCACAGGCGCCCGGGGCAGAGATGACTCCGCGAACCAGCGCTAGATTCCAGCGCACGAGGCTCCTACGTGCCGCGCGCGCAAGAGGCCAACGAATCAACGGGGAGCAATCCGTGGCTTCACAAGCAGCCCCAGAAGACGTTCCAGGGAGCGACTCGGCACCTGTGCGTACCAGCCCTCGGCTAAACACGCAGCATGAGAACGCGAATGACCTGCAGGTGGAGAACAATATAGCAAGTAAGTCGGCCCCTGGGACCAGTTTCCGTTGTCGGTTTCACTAGCCTGGCACCGTGTGTAGGTGGTGACGTGATATTGAATGGTTTGCAGTTCCAGAGCGCGACTCGGTACCTGTGCGTACCAGCCCTCGGCTAAACACGCAGCATAAGAACGCGTACGAGCTGCAGGTGGAGAACAATATAGCAAGTAAGTCGGCCCGTGCGTCCAGTCTTTGTTGTCGTTTTCACTAGCCGGGCCCTGTGTGTAGTTGGTGACGTGATATTGAATGGTTCGCAGTCAAGAGGCGCAGGCTAAGCCAGATCTTCTTCGGGGAGGAAAGCGCCCTTGAGGGCCTGCAACGCCAGCTGCAAGACCTGCTTCCACAAGTGCAGCAGATGGACACCGCCACCCTCGTCGCGCATGTCGCCCGAGTGCACAAGGAAACGGGGAAGCGCGTGTTGATGACTGCGAAGTCCGTGTTCTTTACGGTTCATATGCCTGGATTCAATCTTCTGCCTGTCAAGCATGGCAACCACTGCGAGACTTCCGCTCGTGAGACGCTGGACAAGCGCTGGACGGTCGACCTGATAAAACGCAAGGACTCGTCCGAGGCGCTTGAGGCTGCCTTTAAAGCCACCAGGAAGAAGGCATATTTAGTGCAAAGGCGCGGCGTTCCGCGAAGGGCGCGCTCCTCCAAGAGCATGGCGGAATGGAGCGAACATCCAAAGATCGGGAACTGGTCCTTCGTCACGCATCTGATCCGGAATATGAACGAGCTGGTGCGTTGCAATGACGAAAAGCTCAGGCGAGAGCTCAGCTTCCATGATGTCACGGACTTCCAATACCCTTGTCTTCAAGGCGTCCATGCCAGTTTTATGATGCTGAACCGCACGCCCAAAACGGAAAAAATCAGTATAGCCTGAATGAATAGGTTCCGTGCTACCGGAACATTGATCCAATGTTGGTCCGGCCGCCCGGAATCGTGATTCCAATCCGAAGCATATGAACATGAGCAACAAACATGAAGCAGGTCCGAACGTCCGGACTATGGCCTCCAAACGGTTCCAAGCGCCCGGAACGTGGGGTAAGCAGTGTTTATACTCACATCGATATCAATGGTTCTGCTCACAATCTCGCGGACCACCGTCGTATATTTCCCAACGTAGGAAGCGAATTCCGGTTGTAGCACATGGCCATCACTGTTCATCCACGCGCTGACAATCGACATGAGTCCACTTGTGATAGCAACTACGCCATGATGTGCTTTCAACTTGCGTGGCGTAGTTTGCGTTCCCGCCTTGATTTGCAGAAACTTCCTCCCAATCGGCCCCGAATCTCGGGTAAACTTGAGCCCTCTTACCCATGGGATAATCTCCTTCAAGGCCTCCTTAGAAGGGGACCACGGAGAGGGTTTCACTACAAGAGATCGATCCCGCACACACGCACACAACCTATCCTGGTTCAATACGAAACCTATACAATCTTAATTCATTCATGAAGAAACGTTCCGGGCGTTCGGAACCCACCCTCCAACGTGTGACAGGGGTGTGGATTATCTACATTCGTTCAGAAAATAGCATTCCGGGCGTTTGGAACCCGTTATCCAACGTGTGACAGGGGTGTGGACCATCTACATTCATTCAGGAAATAGCATTCCGGGCGTTTGGAACCCTTACACCACCGTCTATCAGGGGTTTGGACCATCATTATATTGGACAGGTGGTGTACTCACATCTCAGCCGTTCTGCTGGGCTCCGGTTGTCATTTTCATTCCTCCTTGGTATAGGAATAAGCCACGGCCTGTGCATCTGATAGGCCCTCGCAAAGTTTCGGCACTTTAAATTCCAGTCATCACCGAGAATCGCTGACATAATCCGGCAGGAGTTGTTGGACAAGATGTGCATGACGTCGAAAAGCAAGTCGCGTGGCAAATTAAACTTCACAATCTTGCTAAAAGCACTCGATCCTTTGATCCCACTCCGTGCCATTTTGTCCTTAATGACTTCCGGATGCATACCCGCTTCGATCATCCCGTCGTGCAGGTGCTGCAACTCCCTCACTTCTTTGTCCGTTCTCATCGCTGGCTCTTCACCTGCAAACATCATAAAAAACACGATACAGTTGAAAGAATATTGTGTAAAACCACGAGTACACAGGTCCGGCCGTGGGGTGCATGGGTTCCGGGCGTGTGGAATTACTAGCTTTGATCTCTCCATATTTTCCCTATAATGGTCCAACCGGCCGGAACCGGGGCTCCCGACGCCTGGAAGTACAGTCAGAAATATTTTGAAATCTGTCCAACCGTCCGAATACATACTAGGAAGAATGCAGCAGGATCAGACTTACTTGGATTTTGTTGTAGCATCTGCGCGTAAATCGTCTTCTGCATGCAAGACTCTGCCTTTGTTGTCCCGACAATCCAACATTTGGAACATCCCATCCTCGCGTTTGTTCCATACACGTTCCCCGCTTCGGTCAATCCGACATAATCCTCGAGCACCTTGTACAACTTGACTCGAACGGTGAAAGGCTTGTTTTCGATAACGTCCCACACCCGGCAACCGTTCTTTTCGATGTCAATAATCTCGTCCACGAACTTGTGGTAGAAGAGTTGGGCATCTTTGGGTTTGCCATCAATAATGCCCCAAAGCACAATGAACTCGCTTTTGCCTCGAAGATGTGCAGGGTAATTCACCACTTGGCAGGTTATAGGTGTCACAAATCCCAGTTTATCTTTGAATTTCTCGATGCCGTCCGCGCATAACACCACAGAGAGGTTGCGCTTGTCCTTGAAGAACTCCGGGTCCTCGAGCATGGTCCTCTGCTTCGTGAATCTACACCCGCACTAACATGTCTTAGTCCAACCGGTCGGATTAAGTATTCCACACGCTCGGACTATGCTAAGACAACAAAACAGGTTGTTGTGACATATCCATTACGACCAGACTCATATTCCACACGGATGGAACGCCATTCCGGGCGCCCGGAACGTGCCATCCATGCAGATTTACTCGCAATTATCTTTGTTAATCTACATCCGCAAATTTCCAAACGGCCGGAACGCCCGGTCCACACGTTTGGACTATACCAAGACAACCAAAATGGGTGTTGTGACATATCCAAACGGCCGGACGCATGTTCCATCCGGGTGGAGGCATGAATCCGGGCGCCCGGAATAGGCAATCCATGCAGTCTAATTGACAGTGTTTACTCACCTAATATTCCAGTGCTTCTAACGATCGGCTCATCCAAGTCAACTTTCTCCCATGAACGTGCCATCTGTGCCTGCACCGGATCCATGAAAAGGGCCTCCAGTATCCTTGTCCACGGCCACCAGCGGAAAACGCACTTGGCCCTTCCGCGTTCCCACTTGCCATCGACCATTGATGGCTCCTTGAACCGGCCGTGGTTGCATTTCGGACACGTCGGTGCCTCTTCGGGAAGCAGATCTTTGAAAAGAAAATTGCACTTCTGGCACACATCCATCTCGTTGTACTTCATGAGGAAATCCTTGAAAAACCGCAGGCACGCTTGGTAGGTACGAGGTAGTGCTACCTCGTCATCGGTCGAGATTGATTCATCGTCGACCTCCAAGCCGCATACTCGACGTCGCAGAATTTCCAGGATTGTGTCAAAGTACGCCTGGGTCGAGTTATGGTTGGAGTGGGCCTCAAGTAGATCCAGTATGAAGCGGTTTGCAAGGGTAGTCGATTTGTCATGCACATTTTCTCCCTCCTGCAATTTAGTCACACATCATCTGATTGATTTTGGTCCAGAGGGGTTCCACACGTAAGGACGCACCGTTCCAATGACTTGGAATAGTGATATAGTGCAGTTTTCGGAAGGCATTCAATCTGTGCGTATTGAACTTACCATGATGAATTCCGGGTCCCTTGTTCGGTCGTTTTCACGTTGCTCGCGCGCATCACTTTCCTCCTCCTAGAATACGGCGGGCATCCACTCCCATCAACCCAGCAATCCTGAACTAATAAGATGCGATGTAAGAATCTGGCTTACAGTGATGGCTCTAAAGGTGTTCCAAAGGCTTGGACGATGCTTGGACTCTTCTTCGTGGGGGAATCCAAGGTTGTTCCAAAGGCTTGGACGGGGCTTGGATATTGTTAAACAATGGTTCCAACGGCTTGGACGGGATTTAGAACTCACCGAGTCGGACGATGCATACTCAATCGACACGTGATGGATTTGGACCGAGGATGCACCCCAACGGGCAAAAAAATCGTTTTTTACTGACAATATTAATTTTATTTGTAAATTACGTAGTATTGTGTGCGAGGGTAGACATATTTTTTGAAAAATCATGCAGGGAAAATACCGGAGGAGCCGAACGAGCCCAGTGGAGGCCGACACAGCGCGCGACCCGACCTTCCCACCCGTCGTCTTCCTGTCTTAGTTCTACCAGACGGGACACTAACTACAAACCCTCTTCCCCTTCCGCAGGACAACTCTCCTTTTACCCGTACTCTCCTCTTTCAGCCTTCTACGCAGGTGAAGATGGTCTCCATCATCAACGCGGGCACCCGGAAAGCGCTCGAGAGCACCATCCCAGGGCTGCAGCTGCGTCAGGAAGGGGCGCGGGAAGAAGGACCAGGCATCCTCGAGAATTTGCTGCGGGAGCAGCAGGAGCTCCCGGGAAGCGAGCTCCGCCAAGCGCTGGCCACCAGACAGGGGAGGCCACTGCATTGGGCGCAACACCCAACGAGGCAGTTTGCCCCTTTCACTCTCACGATCCCCAGCCTGGGGGGGCCGGCATCTCCTTTCCAGGGACCAAGCTGGGGGGAGAGGACAGGCCCGGACGACTGGAGAACGCTATACGCCCGTGCAGGTTCCATCCGGGCGGCGGTGGGCTCCCGCATCTGGGCCTGCCGCATGAGGCTTGCGGCAACGTTCTGGGGGACGCGGCAGGGGGCGTACACCAGGCACCTGAGCAGGGCATCGGGGTCTGGAGCCCTCCCGCCGCGCAGGAGGCACTACAGGCAGCGTCGCAGGTTCACGCTGGAGCAGACGGAGCCGCGGGCGGCGAGACCGGCGGGGACATCGTGGGCGTCCTGGACCGTGGCCATCGCGGTGGTCTCGTTCCTTGCCATCCTGCGGAGGCGCGGGACCCTCCGCAGGAAAGCGGCAAGGTGGCCGGCGGCCACCCTCGTGGCAGTGGTCCGCTGGAGGGGCTTTGTTCGCAGGAGGGAAGCACTAGCGACACTGCCCAACTCATCGCTGCAGGAACTGGAGGCGGCGGCCACTATGGCCGACATAGTACAGGGGCTGGGGCTCCAGTACTTTTGCAGAGAGGGGAACCTGGACGGGCTCAGCAACGAAGTCCGGACCCTAAGGGGGGTTGTCGCCAGGCACCTCGATGTGGACCTGCGGAGAGGCCTCCCGGGGTCTTACCAGAAGAGGCTTCTCGGGTTGGCAGGAGCGGCGAGCACCCCGTGGGGACGAGCCATCCGGGCCTCACCGCAGCTCAAAAGCATCCTCTCGCAGGACTGGGCGATACAGTTCTCCCCAGACTACCATCTAGTACGTCTGGGGAGGTCCCTTCCGCGGGGGCACGTCCTCCGGGAGCAGGTGCTGCGGCGCAGGTGGTTCACAGGGGGGGGGCAACAGGTGGAGCGCCCCTGTGCACTCAGCACGCCGACAGAGGAGGAACTGGTGTTCCAGCGGCGGCTCGACTGCCCTTTCAGGGCAGACACCAAATTGGTCTTCCTGCACATCAGGGCAAAAGAGTCCGCCAGGGTGCACAGCCCTCCGCCCCCGGACATCGCGGCCGTGGTCAGGGACTCGCAACTTCCGGCGTCCCTGAGGGACTGGCTGGTACTATCCTGCATTGTGTAGACAGCAGGACTTATCCGCTCTGGGTCTTGCGCCTGGTAAACTCTTTTAATAAACTTTCATCGTTTACTGACTTGCAGGAGTGTACGTCCCGCAGTGGTGACATCCGTCAAACGCACACCTGCATTTTGTACTGTGAGCCAGCATCAGACAATAGGACGGAGCACGCCTACGGACTGGGAGTAAGACCGACCCCTAAGAGGGCCCGCGGAAGGGGGGCTGGGACGTGCATCCCCGAGGCACGGGGAGCGGTCACCAGCTCCCTGCGGAGAAACGGCGAGGGACCCAGTCCGCAGGCAGTGCCAACCGTCATCGTCCCTCCCTCCCACTCGTGTCCCACCGCATCGACACGCGGTCACGGCACCTCACCAGGCGAGAACTCCCGGTTGGGAGGAAAGATAGTGGTGAATAAAGCAGACCCCGAGCGGGCACTGGACACTGCCCGGCAGCCCATCGAGGGAGAGAACCTCCAGACACCGCGACCCTTCAGACTCACCTACAGACCGGGAGTAAGACCGACCCCAGAGAGGGCCCGCGGAAGGGGGGCTGGAACTTGTTTCTCCGGCCCACGGAGAGCAGTTGCCAGCTCCCTGCGGAGAAACGGCAAAGGACCCGGTCTGCAGGCAGCAGCAAACATCACGCCTTTCACCGAGCCGGCACTCCGGCGTGCACCTGAAAGGGACCCACCGTGGGCAAACAAAAACATCAATAAGGCTGACACTTTGGGGACTAGAGGCCCGCTGTTCGCTACAGCAGAAGCTGTTGACCACAACTCCCCCCCCGTCTGGAGGGGCCACATGCTTGATAGAGGACCGACCCCAAGGGGGGCCCGTGGGAAGTGGGCTAGAGTAGGAGTCCCCGGGTTACGGGGAGCGGAGGCCAGTCCCCTGTGGTTAAATGAAAAAGGACCCAGGCTTGCAGTTAGGACATGGCCTGCCAGCGCCAAACCCAGAATACCTACCGTAGACAGGGGAACGCACCTCCGCAATTCCGCAACTCCCGACAGCAGAGCCCCTTCATGGGCGAGGAATGCTTTGAACGGGTATTGTCCCCCCGGGGAGGGGAGGGCTAATGCCAGCCACGCTACCGATTATCGCGATAACTCCCCTCCCCCCGTGAGGAGGGGCAGCACTATTTATCACAATCACAAAGCCCACCAGCAAGGAGGAGATCCTTATCGAGATAATAGATGCACGCCTTCCTTCTGTACCAACCAGAAGAGAGAAACATTCCGAGTAACGGACAACACCGACGGTACAACCGATCCTCACGAAAGGCAGGCGATACGGCAACCAAGATACACGCCCCCCTCGAGAGTCAGAGAATCGTGCATGCGCAGGCATACTGGGTGCGATTATAACAACGATACTAGGGCGGACAGCCAAAGGGCCAGGGAACCAGGCGTCCCAGTGGGGGACGAACTCTCGTATTGGACCGCCAAAAGGGACAGGACAAACCCGTATTCTGCCCAATGTTCCAACGGGGGGTCGACCGAAGTGATGACCTCCAAGCCCACCGTACGGTCATGGACAGGTGGGCAGGCCCAAAAACGACATGTCGCGAGCACGGGATGGCCCGGAGCTGAGAAGGGGCAGTTCGACCCGCATGAAGCCGGGGAAGGATGCCCCGTGCAGTATCCGGGAGATAATGAACCCCCCCGGGAAAGCTACGTGAGCTTAAGGGAACACACACCCGACCGGACAGGCAGCAGGCGAATTCGATTGGCACCCGAGTGGACGCCATGTTGTCCGCGAGGGCATGCTGCCCGAGAGGGGTGCCCAAGGGACTTGCAAGACCTGCGCACGAATATCCTGCGCACCAAACCAAGATTGGGGGATACCCCACGGCGATCGCAAAACTTAACAAGCAAAGCCACGGGGGACAAGCGGTCCCGGACGAACAGTGACGCCCCGGAGGGCAAGCCGTTCGCGAGTGCGGGCCAGGAACAACAGACACCCACAAAAACAGGGGCAAGTCACGTTGTCCCCCAGGGCCGGGGGATCACGAGGACACCGCTGGGATTGGTGGAGCCACAGGAAAAAACTCCGAGACTCGCGAAACTCCTCCGTGAGCCCAGGAGGAAGACACTGTGCTACGAGAAAATACCCCCACCAATGAGACGGCCGAGGGGAGAAACCCGAAGGACCAGCGCAAACGACGGTATCGCAGAGCGCGCCCACGCCCAGGGGAAGGAAACTGAGGGGGTTAAGACCCCGAGCGCTCACATAGGAGTCCGGCACGGGGGAATGGGGCCCGCCTGTGCCGCGCACAAACCTCGCCCCGCGACACCTGAGGGAAGGGCACCAATGCTAACCCAAAGGCCCAAGGATTCAAGGGGTCTGGAGAAAAAGATTCGGACTCTCCGACACCCCTGTCACGGGCCCAGTGGACCGCAATGGCGAACGGCGCATGCAGAACAAAGGGGCACCGTGGATCTTACCAGCGCAGATAGCGGAACAAAATCTGACCCTTCGATCCGATGCAAGGACTCACTACGCTCTCCTCATGATCAGAAGAGCGACAGCGAAGGTGACGGTTGCCACGTGAACCGACGCGAAAAGGGACGACACTCTTCCGCGCACTACGCACGGGCTGCGAGCCCTACAAACTGGGCACTTCAAATTCGAAAACATCCTCACTCCCTGGCGCGACAAACTTTCGGCGACAATACAATGGCGTCTGCAACTGGGGAAATTTCGGCAGTCAGCGAACAAGAGACCGAAGAACCGGGGCCCAAGCTACAGAGGACGGGGGAGAGTCAGGTGAACTTCCGCGACAGCGGACTACACCCCACCCGGAGCATCCCAACTGCTAGGGTGCCGTGCATTTCAGGACGACAGGTCATTATTGACGAGCTGTTTACAGGGAAGGAAGTGGTCCCGAGAGTCCCGGACAGGGAGCTCCTCACGAGAAGAACTCTGACCAACGACACATCCCTGTTGAGGTTCCGCACCTTTCCTAGGGGATATGAGCCTCTCCCCTGGAAGGGAACATCAAGGGGAGGAAACGCGGGCCAGACACCTGAGGACGGGGGGGGGAAGCACACTACCACCACGATCCGCAGGAAATGGAAGTTGAACCGGGACTCGCTGAGCGGGACCCAAGGCAGGCGGCGGGACAAGAAGCAGCGCCACCACAGGAACTTCTCCAGACGGCGCCCGTGCCCACGGGGCTGTTCCCATTGACGACAGAGGTGGTGGAATACATCTCACAGGCACCTGTGCTGCTCAAAGCAGGGCTTCTCTGGGCTCATCTCGCAGAAGCGGGGGAGAAGTTACAGGGACAGGTGCACCCTGGGCAAACTCCCGCAGCGGGGGCCCTGACCGCACAAGACCTCTTTGAACACCCGGCAGGGGAACCACTGCACACCATCTTCGGCACAGGAGGCGCTCCAGGGGGGCAGTACGACTCCGTGTGGAACATGACGGTGCCCCCGGCCATTGACTACACCTGTCTGGCGCACACAGGAGACGGGGACACTCGCAGGTTCCAACAGCTGCTCCTGGCGGAACTCCAGGAAAGACTGTGGAACACAGGCCGCTGCCCCGCCAAGGGGGATATCAGCGTCACGTCCCCTTGGCAGGGCACTCTGCGGGCGACATTCACTGACCCGCTTCACGCCGCCATTGCCCTGGTGGACGAACGGTGTGCCCCGGCGGTGCCACTGGCGCCACCTCCGTGGGGCTATGCCGACCGCTGGAAGCACGGGGCAGTGGGCACCCCCAAAGCCAGTGTCGCCAGGGACGTGCACAGGTGCCCGATGAAGCAGGACAGGGACTCGCTCCCAGCCGACCGCACGGTCATCCTGCAGTCCGTCGGGCTGGTTGGGCAGGGTGTGGCTGAAGTGGCCAACAGCATCTCGGCGGGAGTGGTGCTCGAGGGGGGAGCCCGAAACATTGTTTACATCGGTAAGGGAAGGCCACACTGGGAGGAGGCCAGGGCGACAGCACTGGACGTCGCCATTGTGGTGTTCTCGCGAGCGGACGAGGCTGACAGGGCACTGCGGCTGGGTCTCCCATATGAGTTCTATGGGCACCCAGTCACAGTGCACAAATACTCCTCCACCGCAGATATCACAAAGTTCCAGGAGTGGGAACTGGAGGTGGTTGCCAGGCCACCGGAGGGCAGACACTGGCACTCTGCAGACAGGGTGGAACAGGTCCTCTCTGCAGCGAAGCGGGAGCTGCGGTCGCAGACAGGCATGGAGGTATTTCCGGTTCCCTCCCCCCCATCAGAAAGGGGGTGGGGGAACTCATCACTCTCGCCCAACCGCTCCCGGACAGGGACAGCAGGGAGGCCTGCAGGTACTGGGTAACGGTGGAGGCTGCCACATACGAGGCAGTCTCGCATCGCACCAAGGACCGTATGTTCTTCCACATCGAGAACGTAAAGTTTCACATCGCCTGCAGCCCGAGGTCCAGGTGGATGACCCAAAGAAGCCCACAGCAGCCCCCGAGACAGAGGCCCAGATACGCGGGAAAGGGGCAGGGCAAAGGAGCCAAAGGCTCCTACTACGGTCAGGTACAGCCGACCCAGCTGTTTGCGCAGGACCAGGGGTACGGCAGGCAGCTGCCACCGGAGCCGCCAGCAGCGCAGGCTCCTCGGGCGGGCGGCGAACTAGCGTCGCTGGCCGCCTCCGTGAAGGCCCTCACCGAGGTGGTAAGCCAGCAGGTGCAAGCCTCGGACAGGCAGATGTCAGCGATCACCCAGCTGTCTGGGCAGGTCACGGGGCTGCTGCAACACGGGGTCCAGCTGATGCCTCAAGGGGGGCAGAGCTACCTGGGCCAACAGCAACAGCCCCAGCAGCTGCAGCCCCCTCCGGCAGCCCCGCTGCAGCTGCCGCACCAGGTGCCACTGGGGCCGCCACAGGCCCAATACTCGCACCCGGCGCAGGGGCTGTACCCACAGTGGGGCACACAGCTCCAGCAACAGCCGACTGCCCAGCCCACTGCCCAGCCGAGGCCCCTGGCGGAGGCCCTGGGCAAGGACCCTCGGCAGTATGGGAGGCCTGAGACAGGCCCCGCAATTCCACAGGAGTTTGACAACCCTGACGGCAGGGCGGCACTAAAGCGCCTCGACGAGCTCAGGGCTCAGGTCAGTGCTCCCTTGCCAGTTCTGAATGCTTGGCCATCTTGCCAGGATGGTGATCTGACCAGTATAATGCAACCCCTCCACAGGCACACAGAATTTGATGCGAGACGATGGGCCGAGACCAGGCACCGGACGAGGGTAGACGGAGATGCAGAATGCAGGCAGGCGAGCACACCTAGTGGAGGCACAGCCTGGAGGGGGCACAAGATGACGCCTCCCGGTACGCGCTGGCCAGGGAGACGCAGTGGCAATAGGACATATGATAAATACCTGCAGAACAATGAAACCTATTGCTTATTTGTATTAACAGCCTCTTGTAATCACACCCCCGATCTGATAACAGAGGGTGACCACCCAAGGGAAGAAGAGTTCGAAAAATTTGGCAGAATGCTGCACTTCTTGTCACCGAGTCTCATGCTCCCGGGACACTTTAAACTCGTAATGGACCGGCAGCACACACTACCTATTTCCGCATGCCTCGTAACGATGGGAATCTTGGCTATTACCCACCGCGGGATTAGAATCTTAATAACACGAACGCAACTAAACGACTCTGCCTCAGGGGGGATTGTGTACTCACACCAAGGCCCAGAAGTCTGGGTTTGGAGGAATCAAAGGAAGAACACACCCTGGATGCACAAGAGGGGGAAATGGTATTGGAGAGAGGCGATGGACGGGGGAAGCCTCTTCTATGTCAATAGCGCTGCAGGGAGGACCTCCCTCCGCAGGAATTTTGCGGGGAGGAACAGCAACTGTGTTTTTGTTCCGGTCGGCATGCTGCGGAAAGTCAGGAAAGAGCTCGAAGATAGGGACAAGAACAGGAAGTCTCGCAGAGGAGGGGAAGATCAACCCTCCACCCCCCCCCTTAGCGGTGGGGGGGGTGAAAAGCGCCCCCCCCCCAAGGAACCAGACACGGGGCGCGAACCCCCAAGAGGAGGGGGGCCTCTACACGGTGGAGGGACGTATATCAGATGTGCAACTCAGCCGGTACCTTCACACAATTGACCCGGCTCCGCCGGAGGAGATGAACCAGCACAAATTCCTCTCCAAACTTCTGGCCAGGGATGGAATCGATGGCCTGCTCGCGAACGGGAGGTTCGCGTACCAGCCGCTGTGTGACGGAGAGCACTGGAGGGCCCTCTTCTTCGACCAACAGGCCGGGGAAGGGGGGGGCACCCACGTGCACCTCTTTGACTCCTACGGACCCAACCCACGGGAAGGAGCGAGGGGGCATGCTGAGCTGCTGGACGCCACCCGAAAGTGGGCGGAGAGAAGGACAAGGCAGGGGGTCCCTACCGAAATCACGTGCACCAAACTCCGTACTCAGTACGATGACTTTCAGTGTGGGGTCTGGGTCGCGGTGATGGCGGCAGCATGGTGCGACTGGACGAAATCCCCAGAGAAGTCAACCTGGCCAAGGGCGGCGCACAGAGCCGCTGGGGGCACTGGGAAAACGACAAACAATAGGGTGGCAAAACAACACAGAATCGTCATGCAAATCGCCACCAAGCAGGAGGAACACGCGGAAGGCCAGGCCGGCACCCGGAGCGGGAGCAGTAGAGTACCCGGCAAAAGGGCAGTGCTCAGGCCACTACAACAAGTGACGGGAAGTGGACAGGCGCCAGCTCAGCAGAAGAGACAGCATAGGGCAGGCGCAAAGACCGTACTTGGCAGCTGGGGCAATAGGTGCACGAGAATCTAAAAATGAACCAAATCACCACAGCGATAAAGAGAATCAAACACCCCCACCAGATGTGGGGGAGGAAGGTAGGCTGTCCCTGATGACCTGGAATATCAGAGGAAGCGACCACGCGTACTATGACCTCGCCAGGAGTTGCGAGGAACACCAGCCGGACGTGCTGGTTCTCACAGAAACAAAGGCGGCGGGCCCCATGGGACCAAAAAAACTCCAAGGGCTGGGTTACAGCGCCTGGCACTCAGCGCCGTGCCATGGAATCCAGCGGAGGGGGGCGGATGGTACTTCATACAGAGGGGGGGTGGTCCTAGCCCTCAGACGCCCCTACGACAGGACGGACGTGCGCGCTAACCGTGAAGTCCCCAGATGCGCGAAAGGGTATTTACAGCATGTAGTTATTACGATGCCAAGCGGCGTGAAGGTGCACGTGCTCGGTGTCTACAACCCTCCCCACCCGGAAGAAGCGGTGGTCAGGACGTGTATCCGTGATTACATAGCCCGAGAGGCCGCAGCGGCTTCCAGGAAGGGGGAGCACATGGTGGTGGGGGGAGACTTCAACGTCGCGGAGATCCCCAGAGAGCAAGACGGGATAGAACACCGTGCATGGAGAGGGATGTCTGACCGGGCGGGCCTTGCAGAGATCAGCTGCCCGCAAGGACCCACGTTTGGGGACCACAAAATCGATGGGTGGTTAGCGTCAGAAGAGCTTCAGCGGATCGCTGACGAACGGCACCCGATCGACACCAGGGCACACAGGCACTGCAGCGACCACCAAGCGGCAGTGGCGGCGGTGCCGCTGTGGAAGCTTCACACGACCACACCGATAGTGGAAGAGCAGGCGAAACCCGACCCGATCACGAAATATCAATTCCCGATCTCCAAAGCCTTGCAACGCTCAATGAAGGCGGCAATAGATTCGGCGCTCCAACCGAGTCTCAGGGAAAATGAATTCAAGACAGTGATCGAAAACGCGGTCGACGCGGCGGAAAGGGGAAGCCCGGACGCCAGGGAAAGAATTGATGAGGCCGGGAAGGCAGTTGATGGGGTCCTTCAGCAAGCCATGCGGGCCGTGGAGATCCCCCTTGAAACCGTCAGGTGCAAGCCCAAGGTCACCAGGGACCCCAACACAGGGGTCAGACTACCAAAAGCTAAATTCAGGAAGCGTGATAAAGCGCTGAAGGCAGCGGCGGTCCTACAGGAGATGCTTGCGATAGAAAAGGCAACAGGGGAAACCCCCAGCGCGGCACTGTTAGAGGAAGCCATGGCGGAGCCACGGGACACGGCGAAGGGCAGACCTGACACGTGTGCGGAGCCGGAAGACCCCCACTGGTGGGCGGAGTCTGAGATGCGCAGGTTCAGACAGGAAGCCAAGTCTGTTATCAAAGACCACAAAGCCGAAACCTGGGAGACATTTGTCCAGATATTCCGTAGTAACTACTATCGCATGAAAAAGTCAGCCCACAGGTTCGTCTTCAGAGACCGCGACGCACTCCCGAAAGGAAGAACCTTGGGGATATGGGACAGAAACAACAAAATGGCTGTCGGGGCGGTGGCCACCGCGGAGGCCTTTTCGGGGCACATGGCCCACTCGGACCCATATTGCTTCGAACACCCCAGGACGGACCAACTGGATGAAGAGATGCCATGGCTGGCGGCGGAAGCCCCGGATAGCATGAAACCGGGGCAAAGACCGAGGAAGACGGAGCTGGGGAGCAGGCTCACTATTGAACTCTACAGACAAATTGTCAAACGGCTCCCCAACGGGAAGGCAGCCGGCCCGGATGCGGTACCAAATGAAATCCTCAAGGCTATGCCGGAGGAATTCCACGAATTTCTCTTCTCGCTCATGAGGGCGATGTGGAAAGCGGGGATAACCCCAGGCACATGGAAGTTGGGCACCTTTGTCTACCTACATAAGAAAGGGGACACCTCTGTGTTTTCCAATTACAGGCCCATAGGGCTTCTCCGCACAATTCTCAAGCTTTATACGGCAATGGTCACGGATATTCTATCCACGTTCTGTGAGGTAAACAGTATCCACAGCCAAGAGCAGATGGGTTCTAGGAAACACAGAAGCACGATCAACCAGCTCCTTCGACTGCAGCATGTTATCGAGGACAGCAAACTGTCCCCCAGCCAACTGCATGTTCTCTACGTGGACTTCGAGAACGCCTACGGGTCGGTGGAGCATGACAGACTCCAGCACACCATGAAGTACCTGGGGATCCCGGAGGACGCGGTCAGAGTGGTGGCAGACCTCTACGGGGGGGAGGCACACAGGTCACCTTTTAGGATGGCCTCAAAGATAGAGCACCACAGCTCGGAGCCCCTCATGGTCAAAAGGGGACTAGTGCAGGGAGACTCGCTGAGCCCCCTTCTCTTTATTCTCTATTTGGAACCCCTACTACGCTGGCTCAAGGCGGGCAACAAGGGGTATCTGCACCGCCTCACGGATTCGGACAAACCAATTCGCACTTCCTCGGCGGCATATGTGGACGATCTCGCCCTGATCGCGGAGTCGGCAACGCAACTGGCAGTGCAAGTCAGGAAGCTGGAGCTCTACTCCAACTGGAGTGGACTTCGAATCAACAAGACCAAATGCGGAATCACGGGAACGGACGAAAAAGGGTCTCCGATCCCTGAGGAGACATACGAGGATGTCACCATGCGCACCCCCAGGGTAGGCAAGCATGGATTCCCGTACCTCCACCCGGATGACCCATACAAGTACCTTGGGATACAAGTAGCCCTCTCGGGGGACTGGACGGTCCAAAAGCAAGCCTCCTTTCTGCAGGCAAGGGAAAGGATACAGGCGCTCCTCCACTCCCCTCTGACGAGCGGACAGCAGGAGGAAGTCCTCCGCTCGGCAATTATAGGACAGCTTAGATATGCCCTTCCCTTAGGGATTTTTTCTACCAAGGAAATCGAGGACCTAGACGCGATTATCGGTGGGGCATACAAGCTCCTTAATGGATTGCCAAGAGGCACCGCTAACTGCTACACGGCACTCCCGAAAACCTCCTACGGGCTTGGGCACACACCACTGCTGGCCACGTACGCACAAAGTGTGGCGAGCGCCCTGCAGATGGCCACCGCCACCAGGGAAGACCTTCGAGAAAGGCCGAGAGAGGTGTTCAGGGAAAGTGAGGCCTTTCATGTCAAGCAGACCTCTCAACTTAGTGCCACCACGAGGGGGCTGGTCAGGTATCATTACAACCGCAGGCAGGGACAGGTGGACGGTACGGTCAGAACTGGGGAACTCGACAGGTGCTGCACAGCCCGGCAACTTGCGGTGCTACGTGAGCACCAAGTCTTGCTCACAGGATCTGGACCACTACTGGCGGACCTGATTAACACCCAGCACGGGGTTATCTCCAAACTTGCGAACGCGGTTCGGAAGCCCTTCCCGAGTGCGCTCGAAGGCAGGCACAGAACGGTCGGTGACCAGGACACGGGTGAGGAGAGCGTGAAGATCTAC